>OW804097.1:133937455-133949075 GCA_942159475.1 Sthenelais limicola | reverse complement strand
GAGGAGGGGGTAGAGGAGGGGGTAGAGGAGGGGGTAGAGGAGGAGGTAGAGGAGGAGGTAGAGGAGGAGGTAGAGGAGGTGGTAGAGGAGGAGGTAGAGGAGGAGGTAGAGGAGGGGGTATAGGAAGAGGTAGAGGAGGTGGTACAGGAGGGGGTAGAGGAGGTGGTAGAGGAGGGAGTACAGGAGGGGGTACAGGAGGGGGTAGAGGAGGAGGTAGAGGAGGGGGTAGAGGAGGAGGTAGAGGAGGGGGTATAGGAAGAGGTAGAGGAGGTGGTACAGGAGGAGGTAGAGGAGGAAGTAGAGGAGGGGGGTATAGGAGGAGGTACAGGAGGGGGGTAGAGGAGAGGGTATAGGAGGGGGTACAGGAGGAAGTAGAGGAGGAGGTAGAGGAGGAGGTAGAGGAGGGGGTAGAGGAGGAGGTAGAGGAGGGGGTAGAGGAGGGGGAACAGGAGGGGGTAGAGGAGGAGGTAGAGGGAGGTAGAGGAGGAGGTAGAGGAGGGGGTAGAGGAGGAGGTAGAGGAGGGGGGTACAGGAGGGGGTAGAGGAGGAGGTAGAGGGAGGTAGAGGAGGAGGTAGAGGAGGGGGTAGAGGAGGAGGTAGAGGAGGGGGTACAGGAGGGGGGTAGAGGAGGAGGTAAAGGGGGAGGTAGAGGAGGAGGTAGAGGAGGAGGTAGAGGAGGAGGTAGAGGGGGAGGTAGAGGAGGAGGTAGAGATGGAGGTACAGGAGGAGGTACAGGAGGGAGTATAGGAAGAGGTACAGGAGGGAGTATAGGAAGAGGTACAGGAGGGGGTGCAGGAGGGCATACAGGAGCAGGTACAGGCTAGTTTATACACTGTCATTTATGCTTATATATGTATGTATCCTAGCCTAGCTTATACACTGTCACTTATGTCTATATACATGTATCCTAGCCTAGTTTATACACTGTCACTTATGTCTATATACATATGTTAACCTATATATATGGGAATATATCTGAACAAACCGGAAGTGGATCGCTGGTCACCTGACCCTTGGCGCATTCAGCAGTAGTTCGCACCAGTTCTCTTCAAGCAGCCAAGCTAGGAACATCGAAAAATTTCTTTCACTTTCACTGTCACTTATGTCTATATACATGTATCCTAGCCTAGCTTATGTTAATGTCTAAAGATTATTTTTATGTGTGTTATGAGTTAAGAGTTAATTTATTGTTTTATTGTTTAAGTAATTAAGGTGCCTAAATAAAGTAATTAATTGTATTAAATGAACTTGGCCATAGTCAGTCAGTGTGTTATCTGCTTTCACAATAAGGACGTGGTACTTAGGCATTGCCCCTTCATGATGACATGAATCAGGGTATTGCGCCAGACCGGCCCCTCCATAGATGTTGAGTACATTGCATCAGGGATGAGTCGCTCGTGAGCTCATCTCTGAACTTCCAGAATGATGCAAGTCGTCCTCCCAACCCTTCTATACTAAGTAACTCTCATGCAATGCTACTAGGGGCTTGCTAGAATGTTCTAGAACATTACTGCAAGGCCCAGTTAAGATGATGAAATCCTAATAATAAATAAAGACCCCAGGTCCTGTCAGAGAAAAGCTCTGAGCCCCGGGGGTATAGTCCCACACTACGGCTCATGGACGACCCTGTTTCTGCATCTCCAGTGACCAGCAAGGTCAAGGTCAGTGTGGTGAATGAGCCCCTGGACGAACAGGCGTCATGGCATAATTAATATTATGCACTGCATAACAACATCAGCTCAAAAATTCACCCCCAGCCCCTGGCCGGAAACCTATTGGACAGGATCCCCTATGGTTGCAAAATAACGCCTATTTCCTATGTGGCCTATATCTTAAACTATCTCATTGTCCAAATTATACCGTAAGGAAGAGATTTAACCCAGGAATTTAAGCGGTTACTAGTAAAATTACTGCATACCAGACCGCACATGCTAATGCCTCTAGGGCTCTAGTTCTGAAGCCATGACAGCATGCTTGATCACTCTCGCACCATGCGCATCTGATTCATGCATCAACACAAGGCGAGAATGAGGCCCGTGTAATGATATCATAGCAGCGGGGATTCCAGATGGCAACTGAGTGCTAGGTTACAACCCTCCCCTCACCCGTACAGACAGACACACAAGCCGTGTTCTAGCACAGCGTGCCATGTAGAGACCATCCTACATGGCACCAGGGACGTTGGTGGAGTGGGTGGTTTTTGTTTATGGTTTAGGGGAAGTTGGGGGAAGGGAACCTACAAAAACACTCCATATTTAGGAAAGTAAATAGCCCAAGACTTCCATTCATTCCCATCAAATTGTGACGATAGGCCTACTCTGGTGCCACATACCTCTAGACACTAGGTGGCGACGGCGTGCCATATAGTTTGGTACATGTATGATGATGTACATGGGTCAGACTTTCAGAAAATGATCGTTTTTACAAGATTGTGTGTGCCTTTTTTGAAAAAATGAGCGATTTTTATTGCCCCTAGATTAATTATTTATTCCAAATTCTAAAGCCATACTCCTTCAAAAGCCCTATAATCCCAGACCCATAGATAACGGACTAGTGGATGTAGTTGCAGCAAAGGAGCCGGCGACCTTGCAGACGCCTTTATTTAAACAAAAAACAAACAAATAAAGATAAAATTTCAAGTCAGTCAATAGATGTTGTCGGAGTGGACTTCTATGCGGTACTGGCGAGATGCAGATCTCTACCAGTGAAGCAGGAGGGAGGTGGCGCCGCCTAGAGTCAATTCATATATTTATATATGCTCGCATATAGACAACATCTGCTCTCCATCTGTTGATAGGCCTATATTTGAACACTATCAACCCCTATTGAGATTGGGCCTACTTGGATGGATGCTTGGGAATACCTGTGAGTGAAAATTGACCATATCATACACATAATTATATGATTCGTTGTGTGTCAATGGAATAATAAATTGAAAACCCAGCCATGATGCCATGGGGTATGGTGAATATGGCAGGCTGATATAGGCCTAGTCATGTGACCTGGGTGACCCTGGTCGCCTGACCAGGGTCACCCAGGATATATAGGAAAGCTTTATAGTGACTAATAGGGAACTACACAAGAGTTAAAATACAGAGTATATAATCAAGATAAAAATATAAACTATAAAATACAAAGAAACAGAATCTGTTAAGATACATACTGATTCTGGTTAGACACTAGGATATAGGTGCCGTAAAGTACAGTACAGTATCTTTTTTTAATACCAGATCTTTGGATTCTGCTGGGGTTCTGGATACTTATAAATTACTGTTTGAACAGGAAGTCGTCAAACCGGAAAACGGATGTAGTAGTTTATTTTTCGGATTCAGAGGTTTATTTTTCAGATGTAGAATTATTTTTCGGATGTAGTTAAAATAAACCCCAGCCGGCGTTTCCGCTCAATCACTTACCTCATCAACTAGTTGTTTGTCGTCGATTCCGCGTTCATTTTTGAACGTGTATAAAGTCCTGGTCACATTAAAGTCTTTTCTTCACTGTTTTCGATGGAAATATTAGCCATTTTTAAGTATTTAGGGCATAGGGTTCGCCATAACGTGACGACGATAGACATCGTGCAAGCGATGTTGTGAAAATGGCTGTCTCCCAGTGACACTCAGACGAAACAAGCCAGGCTCTGTACAACTGCCTAAATATCACTCCCAATAGCTCCAAAATCACCGATAATGTTCCAAATATCCCTGACTACCATACACAATGCAACGCCAAGTGAACGTGCACATGAGTGGCTATGCCAAAGGGTCTCCACATCTCTTCCGGTCGCACGTATGGGTTCTGAAATCGCCATTCATTGAATACTTGATTCCCGTACACTAAATCTTCGCTATCGGGCTCAAACAACATTTAATACATTTCTACCGATTCAAATATTTCATTTATTTCTTTTTTAAGTCCGTAGACACACGCAACACGGCATTCAATAACCGGAAGTCTCCGATGCTTTGGATAGCAAGCAGCGGATCCTTGCGAAAACACGCCGGCCGGTCTGAAAAGTGACATCAGTGAATACGCATCTCTGATTGGCTGTTGTAGCTGGAGCTTCATTCGGCCAGCCGTCGCATTATCATGTAGATTTCGACTAAAGCTGTGCAAACTGGCGGCGTGTAAACACATGGTTTCTGAAGTCGCCATGCATTTATTACTTGATTTCCATAGAGGAAAACTTCGCTATCGGGCTAAAACAACATTTAAAACATTTCTACCGATTCAAATCTTTTATTTATTTCTTTTTTAAGTCCCTCGACACACGGCATACGGCATTCGTAAACCGGAAGTCTGATGCTTGGTTGCATGCAAAAAGTGGAAGCTTCGTTTGTTTCTGGAACGGAGAGTGCGGCTGACGTAAACGACATTCTGAAGTTATGATTACGTGTACATATGTGATATTGGTTAGAAAGAGGTAAAATAATCTAAATATTAGAATGTGATGGGTTAAAACATGTAAAACATCCTGATTTGGATGTTATAAAGGCTGCATTTGACTCAGTCCTTTCCATGTCAGATGTAAAATAGTAACCCATGTGTTCAAGTGGAGGAGCTAAATTATTGGAATTCATCATGCTGTAAGTACATCTACAACCTTTTTTTAAGCCTAATATTTGTTAATATGTGTTTAAACAGTAGTATTGAATCCAAAAATTGGCTATTAAAGTGATTAATTCCCTCGATTTTGTGTCTGAGGCATTTGCTTGAAAATAAACCCCTCGGCCCTCCGGGCCTCGGGGTTTATTTTCAAGCAAATGCCTCAGACACAAAATCTCGAGAAATTAATCACATAATATATATTATACGCGCATTCTATATGAGACGTGCTATAAGTGGGGTGCTATAAAAATATTCATATAGGACGCGTCCTATATGAAATGTAGTTGTCTAAAAATAGCTTTGTTGTTATGCTTCGCGGAGCTTTGGATCTCCGCGGAGCATGTAAAAAAATCCCCGCGATCAGTAATCAACCCGTGATTCCGGTACTATGATTAGAGAAATACATAATAAAAACCATATCATTATATAGAACATTAAATTCTCTATCCAATGATATAAGTTTTATTAATGTAGCTCAAGGAATGGCCACAATATGAACGTTTTAAGTTAACAATATAAATAGGCCTATACTAACGAGGCTGTCAGCGGGGCTGTCAGCGGGGCTGTCAGTGGGGCTGTCAGCGGGGCAGCGGGGCTCTCTGTGCTTCTTTAATATTTTTTCAGTGATATTTGATGACATATGATCAAATTTTATGCACATATAATAAATATAGAATGGAACTCGCCTGCAATAACCGAAAATTTATAGGACTTGATTCGTCCACATAAACACTCTGTCTACCGCATCGTGCTTATGTGGACGAATGTCGTCCTATAAATTTTCGATTATTGCCGGCTCATTCCATTCTCTCTATATATAGAACTTTTATTCACGATTTCACATATAATCACATATATTAATCAGGAAAAGGACGCGATCCTCACAGAAGTGATCTTCCTGGTGGCCCTTTGAAAAATAAATAGATAATTTGACTTTTCTGTCAGTTTGTTGAAGGAATCTTAACTAACAACTTATTTATAAATTACTATTAAACTTAACATACAATAATTTAGCTGGTGTTTAGTACAAATCAGTGACATGAACTAATTTTGGTCCATATTGTTCAGTGAAGGAGTCCTTGTAATATTTTTAATTATTATTGTTTGTGTTACTTTTTGAGTCTGTATTTACGAATGCTTTGTTGAACTGATGTTTATGTAAGATTTAATTAGCCTTGTAGTACTAAGACTAATAACTCAGTTTATATAATCTCTGTTCATACACTTTGAGAATCATAATGATTCGAGTACATTTTCAAATTCAAAATTATAGTTTACAAAATACAGTTAATGTTTGCGTTTCAGTAATGCTGCAATACATAATAATGTCACAAATATTAACCAATTATGACAGACAATAAGGCTTGTATAGCACCAGTGAAGCAAACAGTTGAACAGTTGTGTGCTTTCCGCTTTGTCAGGAAATTCATGTCCCTGATCACTAAATTAAACTACATTAATTTTCAAGTTCAATAGGCCTTTAGTTTTCTAAATGATTTCGATATGAATCTTTAATGTGTTTCCTAAAATGTTTTGTGATTCTAGGGCCTGGTTTTCAGTAGACAGTGAATTCCAGGTCACTTTCGCCTTGTAAGAGAAACTATTCCGGTATAATGAAGATTTTGGAATAAAAAAACCATAAAAAACATGACTCAAAACAGCTGAAAAAACCCTGTACATAGATATTGTAAATGGTGCACAAATATATCTCAACTTATGATAATAACGAAATATTAAAAAAAATAGGAGCTGCTAGGTGGCGTGTGTGTTGACACCCGCATTATCTGCAAGTTAATAATATTATTTTAACTCAAAATTCACATAAAATACAATGAGACATTACCACAACCATGAGCAATGTCAATAAAACCAACACAGAATATTTATGCAGTCATATTGGATTTTGACCTTGAAAACGACCTGGAATGACCTTGAAACAAAAAACTAACTTTGGAAAGTGATTCCTCATATCTTAAACTAGAGAAAGAATGGTATTATATGTGAATATAGTGCTAAAAGGAACTAATGTGCCATTTTTGTATCCCAGTGGCAGCCATATTGGATTTTGACCTTGTAAATGACCTTAAATGACCTTGAAACTGCAAAATGACTTTGGAAATGGATTCCTCATATGTTAAAACATACATAATTTGGTATTATACATTGATATATTGCCAACAGGAACTGAGAAATAACATAGTCTTGTAAACTGGTGGCAGCCATATTTGATTTTGACCTTGAAAATGACCTTAACCCATTCAGGCCGCGTATTGCTTTAAAGCATTCCCATGCGTGTGGCCGCGTATCGCCTTAACGCACTCCCACGCACTTGGCCGCGTATTGCCTTAAAGCACTCCCATGCGTAGGACGCGTAATGCTTAAAAGCACTCCCACGCACAGGACGCGTAATGCGACAAAGCACTCCGTGGGAAAGGAAGCGTATTGCCAAAAAGCATCATAATAACAACGTTATTCAATGGTGGCAATGTAACAGGCTGTCCTTAAGTTACATGACGTTATTAGAATGTGCGTCATCCGGAGAAAAGTGGACGCGGTGGAGCGTCGTCCTCATGTGACGTGTATATTTCACACAGACGTCATCAAATGAATGTTCTTTTCCCGCGCGTGGTCGTCAAGCAAAACGCAACGTTGGCAGTGCTGTCCTGAATGGGTTAAGTGACTTTGAAACAGATAGGTAACTTTGGAAATTGATTCCTCACACATTAAAACATAGACAAACTGGTATCATATGTGAATATAGTGCTAAAAGGAACTGAGGGTGCATTCTTGTATCCCAGCGGCAGCCATATTGGATATTGACCTGGAAATTGACCTGGAAACAAAATAATAAGATCAGAAATGAATTCCTTGTGCCTTAAAACATAGACAAAGAGGTATTACACATGAATTTAGTGCTATTAGAAGCTGAGATGTGACATTCCTGTTACCTGGTGGCGGCCATATTGGTTTTTGCACATATTGGCCACCAGGGGGCTACCCTAATTTGTATGCAGTGATTTTTGAAAACCTTATGCCCATATCTAACACCACACCAAATTTCAAAAACTTGTCACCAAGTGCTCGATTTTGGGAAATACTTGCAAGTTTCCTCCCAGCTAAATATACAAAATATACATATACAAAAATCAGTAGAGAAGTCAGTCAAGGGAATGACAGACTGGGGGGAAGGAGAGGGAGAGGGAGAGGGGGGCGGGTTGTCGCAGGGACAGAGCAGGGAGGGTTAATATACATTCACAGGTCATATTATCTTTCTCATTGATCAGATATGAATGTCCAATTGTACCATCCACATATTATATAGAAGTATCCTAACAATAGTCCTTGATACATCGCTTTAAAGTCATTTTGAATACCTTTTCGTCACCTATTAATCTTAATTCCGGTCTGAGGCTGTTCCAATTTTTTACAATACAATTGATAAGTGATTTCTCATCCTTACCAGTTCTAGGATTAAAGTTGCCTAACATGGGAGCATTGGCTTGCCTAGTATTCCTTACAGGAAATAATGCCTTTCCTTTAATATAAACTTCCTTGTGACCGATTATACAATGATTAAATTTCATTCTTTCTTTAATGTTCATAACTCCAGTCTGACGTAAAATGTCTGCATTACTAGTGTGGTAATCGCAACATTCTTAAAATTCTTAAATTTAAAAACTCTTAAAATTCTATTTTGGGTTTTCTGAAGCTTTCCCAACTCTTTCTGGTTCAAAGAACATAAGCTAAATAAACTATAATCGAATAAGGAGAGTAATTTTGATTTGGCTATTAAGATGGCGGCAGATTTAGTCAGGTTAGGTCTTATTTTTCTAAACGTATATAATTTGTCATTTATCTGTCTAATCACACTATTATACTGTTGCGTCATTAGGAGCTTATCATCTATGGTCACCCCTAAATAGGTGTACGAATTTACAATTTCAAATTGTACACCACCTAACCTTATATCAATCATTTGTCTATCTTTATTATTCTTATTCATTCCAAATACCATCAATTTTGTTTTCTTACCATTAGCCAATAATTTGTTGCCAAGACTCCATTTATAAAACAGATCCATATCATTTCTTAGAGCATCCTCACATTCTTTCAAATCAACACCAGAATAGTAAAAGACAGTGTCGTCTGCATATTGCAGGTATTTTGATTTCAAATTAAGGTGTTTTAAGCCATTAGCATGAATTAGATACATGATAGGCCCCAGGATTGACCCCTGGGGTACCCCATAATTAATATATTGTTTATCAGAGACCATTCCATTCAATTTTACTTTTTGCGTTCTGTTGGTCAAATACGATTCAAACCAGGCTCTAAGTCCATGGGCCACTCCTATATCTTGTAACTTATTAATCATAATTTCAGGCACCACAGAATTGAAAGCCTTACTGAAATCGACATAACAGGCTATATTAATCTTCTTCTGGCTACATGCAATATTCAAATCCGAAATAAATTCAACCAAGGCATCAGTAGTAGCCTTACCTTTTTGATATCCCTTTTGTTGTTTGCTTAAAATATCCTTATACATTAAAAAATCCATAAGCTGTTCTACAACAATTTTTTCTAAAATTTTTCCACCAATGTGTGTTAAGGAAATCGGCCTAGTATCACTAGAGGTCTTCGGGTTAGCTATCTTAGGTATCGGTATCCTTTCTATGTAAAGTCAACAGGTTTTTGTAATAGTCAGATTTAGCCTTTTTCGTTCTATTATTACATTCACTCTTAGCTCTTCTAGCCTCCCGTATGTCGTTAATATTCTTAGTTCTATTTGCTATCTTATATAAGCGTTCCCTATTCCTATTCAAATCTGTTAATTCAGCAGTGTACCATAATGGCTTCGCTCGACGTTCCTTAAATTCTTTAAATGGTGCAATTTCATTTGCTATTCTTAAAATATGACTATGTATTATGTCCCATCCTTCGTTCGGATTACTACTTGTATAGTATTCTGTCCAATCTATATCCCTAATTTTTTCTTCCACTACTTCATTGGTATAATTCTTGAAGCACCTTCCTTTAATGGTTACCTTCGGATTAGGTGCTGAAATTATCTTCATAATTACATAAGTCGGTTGATGATCTGACAGTGAGTAACTTAAAACACCAGATTTGACGTCTATATTGCTTCTAATAAGGAAGTGATCAATTATGGAGTCTTTGTGTTGACCGTACCTAGTTATTTCTGTTATATGACTAATAAAATTTCTAGAAGATATGAATTGTTGGAGAGCTTTACTTTTATTATCTTTGATAAGAGTATCGATATTAAAATCACCTGCAATAATGACATTTTCATTAGCTCTGGTGACACATTTACCCAGAATACCATCCAAATCAGAAAAGAAGGAATTAATGTTACCAGCCGGGGGACGATATGTTGCTAAAATCTTATATGCCGGGTTGTTCAACTTCCATACCTTGAGGGCCATTATTTCACTATTGCTATTGGAACATTTCCATTCAGTTGAATTATTCACAAAGAAACAGTTTTTCACAAAACAACAAATACCTCCTCCTCTCATTCCAGAACTTCTATCGTTTCTATAACAAGTATACCCTGGGCAATCAATCAAACTATCATTAACATCCTCCTTTAGCCAACTTTCAGTGAAAATGCATATATCTATAATCTTATTTAAAATCTCATTGCGTATGGTGTCCATTTTTGGCAAAATCGATCTGATATTATAGTTCACTACTTTTAATCCTCTCATTCTAGACAACATGTCCCAGTTTTTAATTTCTTCTTCACAGTTCATCGGTATATGGTAATCAAAATTACAGTCCTATGTGTTATCCTTATCATAGAAAACATTATCACTAGTGCTGTTAATAAACTAAGAATACACCCCCGCTCATCCAACCCAGGTCGTACAACGACTTCTGGGTTGTCTGACAAGGTTGGATTGCCTATATAGTATATGCTGATGATCAAACACACTAGTATAATGAAGAATACACTAATTGTCTCACCATGATTCCATTCATGAGAAGCACAGTCCATTTTGCACGATGAAGGTGACATTATGCCCAATATTTCAACCGTAATAGTCGCAGTATACTCCACTGATCCTAGCTCGCTCAAATAACACCTCCCAGGTCGTACAACGACTTCTGAGAAATGAAAAAGGAGCAAACTAGACCAGCGGGTTCGAATCAAAGGCTGTAATTTGTGTCGACCAATGTTTCTTAACAATGTCATCACAGTGGACTCCATCAGTGAGTCTACGTAGAAAGTGCCTCCACTTATTTTTAGCTTTATAATGGACTTTATCAATCAAATGAACTTGTCGAATTCCCCTCTTGTAGTTGAGATCAGTAAGGTATATATTGATTCGTATAATGGCCTCATTTATGTTGTGTTGCAGGGGAGAATAACCCTCCAATCTGTTAGCTCGATTCAGGTCAATTCCAATTAAACCCCCTATCGATATGGTACATCTGTGCTCAATTATAGACAAACACTCCCAGATGTTACTATAGGTCTCCGTCATGTAGTCGATCATTGCATCTTTATCTTCGTGAACAAGTGAAATTTCCTTGGTATATTTGTCCTTATTGCTTAGATCACATATGCCTCCACAGAGCAGTAGGTTTTCTGGTCTGTATTTCTTTTCTAAATCAAGGGCTCTATCTGTTAAGAACGAGAGTTTTCCTCCAGGGTAGACATATACCCATATGTCACTATTCCCGATCCTTCCCTCGATCCCTCTCCCCCTAGAGTTGCACACGACAATCGTGCGAACCATCATTGAATGGGTAACAAGATCAAACTGAAGCTTTCCCATCGAAGATTTCCTCCACCTGTCGTTGGTCAGTAGCACTGGTATAGGATTGGCATTGATTATAGTATTGTCGGGCCATATAGTCACGAACAATAGCTTCCATTTCCTCTGGACTTGGCTCATGTATATTCATTCATTTGCTAGGACTGTTCAATTGCTCTCCACTGAGGAGCCTCTTCTGCCGTGTTGATGGGCTAGGTGTGGGTGAG
>OW804097.1:133862455-133929955 GCA_942159475.1 Sthenelais limicola | reverse complement strand
CAGCCTCGGCTTTGCAATCCTTACACTGCCTCTTACTATTCATGAGGTGATAAAAATGTTCTATTTGCAAGCAAAAACTTCAGTATCAATACGCCTTATGTTGGATGTAATGTACCTGTGTAACTACATACTCAATATATTGTTTTATGGCATTAGTGGGACATTGTTCAGGCAAGAACTGGTTGCTTTGTTTAAATGTAACAGATGTAGAAGTGGTAGAAGGCAAAACAACATTGAGATGCAGGAGAAGGGACATGAGGGGGTACAGGAGGAGGTACAGGAGGAGGTACAGGAGGAGGTACAGGAGGAGGTACAGGAGGAGGTACAGGAGGAGGTACAGGAGGGGGTACAGGAGGAGGTACAGGAGCAGGTACAGGAGGGGGTACAGGAGGAGGTACAGGAGGATGAACAGGAGGAGGTACAGGAGGAGGTACAGGAGGGGGTACAGGAGGAGGTACAGGAGGAGGTACAGGAGGGGGTACAGGAGGAGGTACAGGAGGGGGTACAGGAGGGGGTACAGGAGGGGGTACAGGAGGGGGTACAGGAGGAGGTACAGGAGGGGGTACAGGAGGGGGTACAGGAGGAGGTACAGTAGATGTAAAGTTACAGGAGGATGAACAGGAGGAGGTACAGGAGGAGGTACAGGAGGGGGTACAGGAGCAGGTACTGGAGGAGGTACAGAAGGAGGTACAGGAGGGGGTACAGGAGGAGGTACAGGAGTAGGTACAGGAGCGAGTACAGGAGGAGGTACAGGAGGGAGTACAGGAGGAGGTACAGGAGCAGCTACAGGAGGGGGTACAGGAGGGGGTACAGGAGGAGGTACAGGAGGAGGTACAGGAGGGGGTACAGGAGCAGGTACAGGAGGGGGTACAGGAGAAGGTACAGAAGGAGGTACAGCAGGGGGTACAGGAGGAGGTACAGGAGCGGGTACAGGAGGAGGTACAGGAGGGGGTACAGGAGGAGGTACAGGAGGGGGTACAGGAGGGGGTACAGGAGCAGGTACAGGAGGGGGTACAGGAGCATGTACAGGAGCAGGTACAGGAGGGGGTACAAGAGGAGGTACAGGAGGAGGTACAGGAGCAGGTACAGGAGCAGGTACAGGAGCAGGTACAGGAGCAGGTACAGGTGGAGGTAAATGTTTAATGTCTAATGACCTGGGTTGAGTTCAAGGAGGACAATTATTACACATAAGAAACAAGTTCAGTATGTGTCAACTCTGTTCTTTTATTTAAAATCACATATGCGTGTGCATACTACATGGAGGTACACATGGAATCTTACAGAGTAGTAATATAACAATGTGGACTGCGAACATGAAGCCCTGAATATATGGCCCCTGTTATACTACCAGGTGGACAGACAACCCTGAGGGCATGTCTGCATAGTTAACATTGTATATTATGTATTGTACGTGAAGGAATGTCCACCTGTGAGAGACACTACGTGTCCAGCTTGAATAAAAGAAGACTGGTACATTGACCATAAGGCAGTCATTAAGCAGTCATTCAGAAGGCAGTCAGTGGACCAGTCAGTCAAAGGAAAGAAGTGTTGGACTTACTTCATTTAACATTACATTTAAGTATAACAGTAACTAGAATATACTCATTAACATCAGAGTATATCAATGGTGGCGAACCAACATTAACATCAGAGTATATCACCCCTTCAAATAAGAAGGGATAAACATATTTTGGACATAGATAAAAATAACATTGATACTAGAGAACTACCAACTCAAAGTCATACAAAGGGAAAAAGAAACAAGACGGTTTTAACTTCTAAGTTAAACAAAGTCACTGACTCTATTACATATTAGTCTAGAATACGGTGGAACATGCTGAAACCCGTAGCACACAAAATTGATGATAGTGCCTCGTTTAGGAAATATATTCAGCAACTTCTAGCGCCTTTCTGAACTTGATATTGTTACAATATTGTATTATTACTTCTCTTTAGAGTGTAAAATGTTTCTGCTCATGCCTAAAACATGACTGTTTATATTATTATTATTATTATTATTATTATTATTATTACAAGTTGAACCGTACTAACTGTATATAGAATGACTGACACACACCGAGCTCTGTGCGCGGGAAAAGCGTTGTTAAGGACTCGTAACTAACGTTGTATAAATTAGGGGACGTTACGTCCTAAAATATTGCGTCCTGATCGGTGTTGTTGTTGACAGAACATGTTTTGGTGAAAGTTATGCTAGAATGTCTAATAACACGAATTCGGAAGCATACTTTATATCAAATGAAAGCTTGGGCGATTTCCAGTCTGATTATGTGTGCTCTTTGGTGGTCAGTTGTACGAAAAGGCTAGCGAAACGTCCGATTACAAGTCTGGGAATACAATACTGATAAGCCTAGCCCTAGTTGTTGACAAAAATGTCTGGATGAAAGGTAGGCTAGAAATACTAATAATACGAATTCAGGAACATATCTTATATATCAAATTAAAGCTTGGACGATTTCCTGTCCAATGGTGTGTACTGTCAGTATTGTAAAGTCTTGTAGGCCCTACATTGAGCAAAGCGGCCGATTACGAGTGCTGCGAAATCTGGGAATAGGCCTACAAAAGTAGGCCCGGGAAAAAAGAGAATCCGAAAGTAGTGCACACATCCTTATACACGAGTGTTGTTCGGACAGAATGTAGTTCTGTGTTCGAACCATAATTAAACAATAATAACCTGTTTTATTCTTGATAAATGTAAATATGCATTGAATCCCACCTAACAACCATTCCATCCCTCCGAATTGATATCATATTAATCCACTTTATCATGAAAAACGGCGTTATTAATATTTTTATGACGATTATATATACAGTTAGTAAATTATTATTATTATTATTATTATTATTATTATTATTATTATTATTATTATTATTATTATTATTATTGTTATTGTTATTATTATTGTTATTGTTGTTGTTGTTGTTGTTGTTGTTGTTGTTGTTATTATTATTATTATTATTATTATCATCATCATTACAAGTTGAACCGCACTAACTGTACATATGATGATAAAGACAAGAAAACAAAGTGCATGGTCCATATGAGTAATTCACCCAATACTAGGGTGTCATTCGGTTTTCCAGCCTAGGGTATCTACAACTAGTATTTGGGATCATCACACATAATTATAACCATTTTATTTGAATTCTTTGGCAAAAATAAAGCTGTGGGAACCCTCCTTTCAAAGACCTTGTTTCAAAATCTTCGCCGCTATTGCAATAAAAGTGCATATTCAGGCTAGAAAATAAGTAATAATTATGGAATTTAAATATAATACACAGGCTGATCTAGGAAATATATTACTTCTGCTGAAAGAAATGGGTTTCTACACATGCACACAATGTTCACATAGACATAGTGTATGATGATCTTGCTTAAAATAGTAGGCCCCTCCCCCCCCCCCACACACACACACTCCCTACGCGGGAAAAAGCGGTGTTAAGGATGCGTTATTAACGTACGTTGCAGTAGGTGACGTTACGTCCTAAAATATTGCGTCCTGATCGGCATAGTTGTTGACAAAAATGTCTGGATGAAAGGTAGGCCAGAAAGACTAATAATACGAATTCAGGAACATATCTTATATCAAATGAAAGCTTGGACGATTTCCTGTCTTATTACACACGTGAGCAGTTAGAAAGGTGCCGTTTGGGGGTGCCGTTCGGTTGATACGAACCGCTCACGTGTGCCGTTCGGCCAAAGACGCAATTTGATTGGTGCAGCGTAGGCCAGATGACGTCTTCCCGACCGCGTAACTTAGGCCTACAAATTGCGGTGAATCATGCCTCCTCGAGCTAAACTATAGGCTATACAAGTTAAATTTACTTTTTGACATCCTAATAGAGTGTGTAATAAATAGCAAATGGCACTCTGTTCGGGTTCAAACTGATCTCGTCCCGTCAGAAAACGGGAACTCACCCCTTCGGGGTTCGTCCCGTTTTCTGACGGGACTCGATCAGTTTGAACCCTCCATCGTGCCATTTGCTATAACAACAATGTGTACTGTTTGGTAGTAGTTCTACTACATGCCTTGAAAATCGAGCAAACCGGCCGATTACGAGTGCCTTTAGGGTCAGCGTAGCCTGCGTGTATGGACTACGTAGCTGCGTGTATGGACTACTTCAGCAACTGCTCGGCATAGGCCTGTGTTCGACATACATGGAGGTTTAGCTAGGTTTATACTATAGTAAGCCTAATTGGCTTTATCATTGGCATATCATTTAAATTGCCGAGGTTTATTCTGTGCTTGGATGAAGGATGAATTAAAGGATGTGCCTCAATTTATCAAACCAAATGGAAAGTTGAGTGACGGCTCATTTGATACAACACTACAGTGTAGGCCTACACGGCGGGTAGAACTGGAATCCAAAAGTAGTCCACATATCCATACGCAACCGTTGTTTGGCAACAAAGTAGTTCTGTGTTTGAAGTGTAATTAAACAATAAAAACCTGTTTTATTAGTGATAAATGTACATTTTCATTGAACCATACCTAACGACGATTCACTCCCTCAAAACTAATATCATATTAATCCACTTAATCATGAAAAACGGCGTTATTAATATTTTTATGATGATTATATATACAGTTAGTAAATTATGGAACTTTTATTCAGCGAAACATATATAATATATGTATAGTAATATAAATCAAGAAGAGGTGGAGGTCTTCCGAGTTGCCCTTATAAATTAAACATGATAATAAAGGCTGTAAATAAACTTTCAGTAGTGCAGTTTTGTTCATACAATGTTCATACAATATTGCGTTGAAATTATTCATTTAGGGGTAGGTAATGTGTTTCATTCAAATTTACAGTTGTAGTGTATAATATATATAGCGTATATATATAGCGTATAGACTTGTACCGGTAGATTGTTAACATAAACTAAGTTTCCTCATCCTGAAATGGTCGAGAGTGTGCTAAATAATGGTGTCAGGACAGCTACCTGCCGGACATCTACCCGCCGGACATATCCCCGCCGACTTTTACCCTGAACAATTACCATCCTGGACATTTCCCCGCTAGGGCATCTACCACCCCGGACATCTACCATCCTAGGACATTCACCCGCCTTACCTGAAGTTTTAAGTGTATTTTGGTACATGGACTATTTTGAATATATTCCTCTTTCATTAATTAAAAGGGATGTGGAGAGAAAAGGAGTAGGGATTGGATGACTATTCTTTTCTGGTGCATTGTTTTATGTTAACCCCTACCTTAATGAAGCTGGACACTAATCATGGAATATTTTAATATTATTTCCAATCGCCGTCTACAGAGACCACAGCAAAACCAGTGATTCTATTCTTTTTTTAAAACATTTTATTTATACTGGGAAGCATTTGTGTTGTGTTTCAGGAAAATGAGTCATAAGTCGCCAAAAATAGATTTTGAGATATCATTATATTTGAAAAGATGGGATGAAGCCGATTCCAATGATAGTAAACAGTCTAATAATCTAATTAGTATTTCCAGATTTAAAGTTTGATATTTTTATTTTTGAAAAGAAAAGTTTGCAATATTTCTGCGGGGCAATAACAAGTAAAGTAACTAAATATACTCCATCTGAGGACCTTTAAAACGACAGGATATATTTAATATATCGTCCTGAAATTTCAGACATCAACTGATGTAACTATAGGTGATTAGCTCCCCAAATATCAAAACATTCAAATAAAGTGATCTTATAAAATAAACACTTTGAAAAATATGATTTTTGCGACTTATGACTCATTTTCCTGAAACATATCACATTTTTCAAATGGGTCCAGTTATGGCCGTCAAATGGGGTGATACATGTAGTAATTCCATAGCTTATAATACATAAATCATCATTAGTTGTCTTATGTTGAGGTGGGAGAAAAAGCTATTAATGTTCCATCCATTTGAACATTTCAATAGTTGCAATGTTCCTTAGTCTAGGGGATAATTCATTTGATGTATTTGATGTAGCTGTATTTGCTCATAGTATTTTTGTCCATGGTATTTTTAATAATAAGGACTATTATCTAATAATCAATGTCTATTTTAAAATCATCCAATTTAGTGAGTGCAAGAGAAACGGATCTAAGTATTGTATTCTCAAAATACACAATAACATGTCCAATTAAACCAGCTTCTGTAAGGCAGGGTTAAATAATCAATAAGGCCCCCAAAGTAAATATATCCTTAGTGATAGACTTTCCCCATGTTCACTAAAGAGGAATAAAATGGCCATTCTACTATCCCAAAAGAAATATGTAAACAGTAGCAAATATCCTAAAAAAATAAATAAGGCGGGTGAATGTCCTAGGATGGTAGATGTCTGGGATGGTAAATGTCCTAGCGGGGTAATGTCCAGGATGGTAATTGTCCAGGGGGGGATATGTCCAGTGGGTAAATGTCTGGCGGGTAGCTGTCCTAGAACCATATTTTCTCATAACATACTTTCTTATTTAACTCGGAGCGACGTTAAAACATTTTAAAATATTTTCCTCCCTTTGCCTTTGACCTGGATGTTAGTTATAAAAAAAAACTATTTGTGCCGCACCCAAAAAATGAGCTTTTCAAAAATTCATATGTATTCACTTTACCAAACCTGTGGAATAACCTGGAGGAAAAGGTACAATGTAGAAAAACAAGGAAAGAGTTTAGAGGATATTTAAAAAATAAATATCACCTGGACTGTGACCCTTACCTTTAGTCTGATGATAATGTTTTAGAGTGAACCGCTATCCGGAAATGTCATTGTTATGGGAGTCTATAGGGGGTCCAAGAACCTGGTCATGTATTCCAGAATAAGGTCGATATATCAATAGGTGTGGGAAAAAAATTGCTGTAGTGTTGGGGGAAATACCTGTGAATGGATGGGGTGTCAATGCCAACTGTATTGTTCAGGTGGAATTATTTTAAATGTGAAATGTTTTATTGTGTGCATGGATTGACTACTTTGTTTGTGCAAAAGCTTATATTAGATTTAACTTCATGTACTTAATCAAGAAGACAAAATGTCTAGTAGAGTGATATAGAAACTTTAATGTAATAGTAAATACAACCATGTCTTATTAAGGAAGTCGATACAACAGAATAAATCAAAACCGTAGTTATCACATGTTTATGGCAGAATAATGAATCAGTCAAAATATAAATTGTTGAAATTATTGTTAATTAGATGAAAGATGTACCCTATAGTAACATAGTTACATGGCCTACAATAAGATTCAGAAAGTCTGAAATTTAACTAAAACAAAATGTACTTGTATGACTTCAGATGTAAAAGGAAGTATCTGTACTTCAAAAAATGCACTAATTAATGACAACTGAGTGTATTTATGTTAAACCACAAGCTACTTTAAAATTTATTTCGAGGAGCTGCTGTCAATGGCCAGCCAGGAAAACCTGCGAATGAGCAGAGGGTTACAACCGATTCGAATATGTACTCCACAACCTCCAGACCACGGCCTATCCCCATACAATACGGTATCATCTGCGAAGAGTTGTATATTGCTATCTTCCATTTTATCAATTAAATCGTTTATGTATATAATGAATAATATCGGGCCTAACAAGGTCCCTTGGGGTACTCCACAGGTTACCAGACCTTCTTCAGAAAGTACCCCATTTGTCATAACTTTTTGTTTCCTCCCACTCAAATAATCCTGGAACCACTCTAATTCGGCGCCCTTTATCCCATATTGTGACATTTTTTGTAATAGAATTTTGTGGTTGACGGTGTCAAACGCCTTTCGGAAGTCCAAAAATATTAAGTCTGTAATTCTTTTATTGTTTATACTGTTATATACCTTTTCCAATAAATAATCGTGAGCATCTACTATTGATTTTCCTGCCCTAAATCCAAATTGTTTTTCATGTAATATAAGATTTTCATTAAAGTAAGAAGATATTTGTTTTTGTATACAACTCTCTAATATTTTCGCTGGTAATGAAATACAGGAGATAGGCCTGTAATTCCCCGGATCCCCCCTTCCCCCCTCTTTAAATAACGGTGTAACAATCGCATTCTTAAATGCTTCAGGTACCTTTCTATATTCTATCGATAAATTATACAAGTGTGCAAATTGTTTGCTTAAGGCTAACATGCATGGTTTTAATATTCTAGTAGGTAACATCTGTATTCCTGACGCTTTGTAATTCCCCACCTTCTTTAGAGCCATTTCAACCATAATGTCTGTTATTGGATTAAATTTAAATTCTTTCCCATTCAATCTTTCCTCAATTCCTTCAATTTTTACCTTACAATCATCCCCTGCCTTATTTACTAATTTCTTGGCGAGCTTAGGACCAATCTCAACGAAAAACTCATTTAATTTATTAGAAGCATCTTTACCGGTATGTACTTCCCCTGCTGAATCTGTAATCTTTATCTCTCGATCCATCTTTTACTTTATTCTCAGACATTATGGGTTTCAAAAGCTCCCAGAATTTGTGAGGGTCCCCTTTGTTTTCTATTAGCTTTTCTCTTAGATACTTGTCTTTAGCTCTCTTTATGGCTTTGTTAATTTCACTCCTGGCTTTAGTCGCAACTTGCCAGTCGTCCGCCTGCCCCGTTTTCTTTGCCCTCTTAAACGCTTTATCCCTAATCTTGCCCATCATAACAATTTCTCTATCATACCATGTTGGCAACTGTTTGACATTTTTAAAACATTTTACTGGACACATCCTGTCCACATATTTATTAATACTATTGAACAGTAGGTCCCAGGCCTCATCAACGCACTTTTTTGAGTAAAATTCAGTCCAGTCTAGTGTTACCAGAATTTCCTTTAAGATTTTTATATCCAGGTATTTGGTGTTTCGAGCTGAGAATGACGCATAAGTGTACCTGTTCCTAATCTTTTTCAGCTGAATATATATCGGAAGATGGTCACTGAGATTTAGATTCAGTGTTCCACTCTTGTTTGCTATCTTACTGTTAGTATATATATGGTCGATCGCTGAGGCCGATGACCTACTTATTCTGGTATGTACTTTGATGGTTTGTTGAAGATTGTGCCCGTGAAGCATCACCCTAAATCTCTCTGCCCCTTCAGAGTTACTGTCTGAGATATGCTTTGTATCATAATTAATCGAAGTCATCTGGATGTATCATCACATCCAGATGACTTAGATACTTCCAGTTTTCGGATTATATCCATAAATGACTCATTGTTGAGTAAGGTATATGGGGAGTTATTATCTCCAATATTCTCAGGTAGTCTCATTGGTGCATCTGCATTTGGGAGGGAATTTGATATGTTGGAACCAATATTTGCGAAATATTTATTAATAATTGGGGGAACTTTTTTGGCATATTCTATTTTAGAAGTATCTGGATTCAATATTTTGTTTATAGTCTTATGGGCATTCTTAAAAGGTAAATAATTGTTTAAAATCTGCCAAAAAATGTTATAGTCATGTTGGTATCTCTCTAGTTGTTGTTTTATAAAATTACTCTTTGCAGTTCTTACTGCTATGCTTGCTAAGTTCCTGAAATGTACTGCCCTTATGTGGAATTCAATACGTTTGGTTCTTTTAAATTTTCTGAAAAATTGGTCCCTGTTGTACACTAAGTGTAAAAGTTTGTCAGTGTACCAGGGTGGTTTAATCTTTTTAGCTTTATATTTCTTCTTGGGGCATAGTCTATTTGTGATGTCCAGCATTCTATCATATAGGATTTGCCATGCTTGATTAGGGTCACTAGTATTATTAAATTTGTCCCAGTTGTCTATTTTGTCAATTTCAATATTGACTATCATTTGATTAACGTTGGCATAGGAGCGCAGTGTAAAATTACATTTTTCATATTTTTGTCTTTCTTTCTTCTTAACATAGAATATGATATAATGTTTGCTTAAATTGTATTCAATAACTCCACAGTTTTTGACATGTGACATTGGTCAGTATGTGGTCAATTGTGGTATAATTTCCATTAAGTCCTAGTCTTGTTGGTTTATCAATTAAGAGTCGCATATATTTGTCGTTTGCCAAGGATGTTAATTCTTTTTTCTGATTAATATTTGTATCATTGGCTGTTTCTAAATTTAAATCGTCCATTACAGATATTTCAGCATGAGGGTGCGATTCTTTGATATTGTCTAATATATTGCCCAATTTATCTATAAATTCGCTAGCACTAGAAGACGAATAGTTAAGATATTGTTCGAATAATTAATGCGTATAACCTGTACTTCAATTAGAGCGGTAGAGCAGGACATATCATCAATGATTTCATAATCGAGCGAACCATTTATAAAGGCACAAAGGCCTCCACCTACTTTTTCATTCCTATCAAGTCGTTCTAGATTATAACCATCTAAACATAAGTTATTACTTGAAATCTTCAAGTGAAGCCAAGTTTCTCCAAGTAAAATTACATCGATACCTAAATTAAGTAGATCTTCTTTAATTTGAGTCCATTTACTCCTAATAGAGCGGATATTCAGATAAATATATTTTGCTCCTCTAATATCTTTTAAATCTTATATGCTACCAAGGGTAGTACATCAAATGTTGTTACTCATTATATAGTCAACATATTAGTCATCTGGGTGACTTCAAATCTGGCAATGTGTACGTAATCATAGACTTCCAAAACAGAACACTCTATTGTAATGTTAATAGTTGGTGTGCGCCCATGTGGACAGTCATCACAATGTAGTGTGTAACAGATATACAATATGTGGAGCACTAATAGACCGCAACACTTCAGTGTGTAGTATAATAGTACTATACCAAACATAAACATAACATATAATCAGCAGCTCTAGGTTCACAAACAAGGAGGTAATGGCAGAGGCCAGTATATAACAGTGAACCCAGCGGACCAAAACACAATCATAATGGGCAATTAGTGGCAGTGGCCAGTATATAACAGTGAACCCAGCGGACCAAAACACAATCATAATGGGCAATTAGTGGCAGTGGCCAGCTAAATGTTATTGTTTTATGCATTATTGAGCTTGTGGCATCGTATGAACTGTCGCCCCCAGTCAGCCAAAATGAATCCCTTTGGATGTAGACCATCGGTCAGGTAGCGGTAATTGTGTTGAGTACGCCCTGCTTCTCTCCTATGGATTTGACTCATGATTGTTGGAGTGTATAGCCCATTATCTTCATTCCTCATTCTTACATAATGGCTAATATCTTGAATTACGATATTCATCATAGGTTGTAGTGGGTGTAAACCTCCTACTCTGTTGTTTTTGTTTACGCTCATTCCGGGAATAGGGCAGAAAACTGGGGTGACAGTAGGGTATTCTGCTTTGCACTTTTCGGCCACGGTTTCAATTTGGTCAATTACATGGTTCTCCAGAATAACTCTATCGTTGTATCTGAGAACACATAAGCCGCGTTTGACAGTGATGTCACAGGTTCCTCTGAATAGGACAATAAATCTGGGTGAGTAATAGTCAATGAATGGTTTACTGAGGTTGAATCTTGATAATCATTTCAAGTGTGTTTTGGCAACATAAACGGGAGCTACCTTGTTTATTACCTTGAATAAGGGTCCAACGTATGTATACATGTTTAAAGATAAATAATGTTAATTTGGTGAGATATGGATATGCATATGAGCAATTCCACCAAACCTCTGGTTGACACATGTGAATATTTTATTTTTCTCATTTTTATTGATTTATGACTAATTATTGGTGTTTTTAGTGATTATTTCGACTTAAAAAGTGGAAACATGTATGAATATTTGTTAGTATTAGGTAATATTTTACTCTGACCATTGTATTCTTGTCACCTGTGACGACGATGTAGATATAATTATGTCTAAGAAGTGTCTATATTAAATAAGTTTCCAACATGTGGATACTACCGGGGATAGCTCTTGTGCAAACAGACTAAATATTTGACCTATTCAGATTAATGATTTAACTAATAATCGTGGGGAAGGTACAAATCAATAATAAATAATATGGAGATCGATCAGGAATAATAGCAACAATATAAGAAAAGTCTAACAAATAAATCCAGTTGTTGCGATGGCCGCTCTTATGTCTGAAAACGCTAAAAATGATGAGTTTCTGAAAAGTTAATATGTGATATGTTTCAGGAAAATGAGTCATAAGTCGCAAAATATAGTCGTATAAGTCGTGATATTTTTTAAAGTGTTTTTTTTTACAAGATTACATGATTGGAATGTTCCAATTTTTGGTGGGTTGATCACTTATAGCTATATCAATCCATGTATTAAATATCAGCACAATGCATGTAATATATCCTTTGGTTTTAAAGGTCCACTTATATGGTCGATTTTCATGATACGGTTCCAAATGGGTATTTTTTGAAAGGTTAGTAAAATGAAATAAAATTGCTAGAATAAGTGCCACATATCCTACTCTTTTAAGTCCTGAAACTGCGCTCCTTAGCTATGATAATTGTTGGAAATATTTCCTAAAATATATTGTGTTACGGACAGTGATGATCAGGAAAATATTCACTGTCATTTCATTCATTTATAAAAACAATAAAATGATTATATTTTTGCATGACCACATAGAGGGAAAAAAACTCTCTCGAATGGTATATGGGAAATACATCTACCTCCATGAGATCATTACGAAAATCAGTGAAGGGTGCCTACGTCATGGGGAGGGTGCCTACGTCGGGGTGGGGTGCCTACATCGGGCATTTTCTTTTAGGTCTTTCAAACCTCTACACATTCCAAACCCTCTCAAAACTCATTAGGCTAATTATGTTATCCAATATGTTGGGAATGGCATAATGGTAAAAGCCTGTACTTATTGAGCAGTAATTCCTTACAGTGTTAGCTTATAAACAAACAAGTATGTGAACATAGCTAAAACACCCTCCGCTCCCTTTAAACTGCTTGAAAAAATATAAATAAACAAGGTTTACCCCGATGTAAGCACCCAAGAGAAATAGGGTTAAAATTCAAATTGATGCTGAGAGAGAAATATTCAACCAATCCAGTAGCAATTTTCAGGTTGCATTCCCCAAAGTTTCCTTTAGTTCTGACTGTCTTAATTTAAAGCGGCAAGGAATTTATTAACATTTATTTATAATTTTATTCATAATTATTTTATATGAATATATGATGTCCATTGGTCTGATATTTCCCAGTTCCGTTATAAATAATGGCATACACACGGTATAGGCATACTCATGGCATGTTTCTAATAATCTTGATAATTATTTTAAATGTGTTTTGGGTACAAAACATGGGAGATACATTGTTTATTAGCTTAAATAAGGGTCCAACTTATGTACATGTTTAAATTTAGATATGTTAATTCTCTGATATATGGAGGTATACATAGCATACGCATGGTATGCAGAAAAGCTGACTATAGGGTATGTCTCTTTACAATTTCATTTATAAGTAGAAAGCGGTGGCAGATTGATAATTTTTCATTTAAATCTAGAGTAGTTTGTCTATCATATGAATACATATTCGCCTAAACAACCTTTGTAATTTAGATAAAATTGAGTACAATAACCAGGCATACCAATCAAAAAGATACGTAAAATATTCAAATAGAATCCCTAAAAACATCATAATACGTAAAAGTATTTTGTCTACAGAATTATTACACATTTGACCTACATGATACATTTATTATGTTCTCGAATTAACACAGGAAATCGAGATATTTTTGTACCTTGTTGTCAAAATGACCCATTTTAGGTGGGTTTTTTAAGCTGGTATTGTCAATAATATTAATTTATTTTAGACCCCCAAAACTAGGGGTCAGATTGTAGCATTTTCAATGGCTGATTTTATGAAGCCCATAAATCATATATAAGTCACTATTCCTGAAGATTATGTGAAAACCTTATGGACGCCAACAAAATAGAATTGACATATATATGTCAAATTTAGTGAAGAATTATATCTTCTTGAAACACATTTATTTTTATGTGGTATACAACTACCGATGTGCTGAGTATATCCTGAAAAAAATGGGAAGAATTAAGGGTCATTTTCATTATAATAATGTGCATTTAGGCTTTTATGTTGCCTCCCCTGGGCAACGTAATTTTGAGCCACTTTACATGTCACTTAAATCTTACGTGAAGCTTATTTTAAAAGTATTCTGCACCGCGATTTGAACTACATGAGTCAATTAAAATTTAAGTGACTCACGTAACTTTTAAATTAAGTATATGGCACCCCGTTTGAACTTATGTGGGTCACTTAAATATTTACGTGACTCACGTAATGGTTAAGTGAATATTATGCACCTACCCCATTGATTTCATTGCTAAGGACTCTTGAGGTCTATGTAAATTTGTCAGGCTCAGAAAGTGTTTTTTCAAATGTTGCTGGATGCCTATATCGATTTATCCATCTAAGAAAAGGCCATGTTGATTGGTTGATTTAAGGCCTCAAGATCCCTAATGTAGTATGTGGGTCAGATCTTCAGAAAATGTACAATTGTCCTTCACCAATCCTCTCAAATAACGCAAATTTAAGACAAAAATGAGCTTCAAAATGCAGCTTAACATAACAGAACTGATACTATAAATCAATGTGATACCAAATATACTCAGATATACCCGCTAGTCTTCATTTTCAGCCTAATTTAGCAGAAGTTTTTAAATGTGTGCAGCTGCCAATTGTACATGTTCTGAAAATCTGTCCCATACGCTACATTTTAGTATAATACAAATGTATTTGTAGGCATTGATCATAGATAAATAAGAGATAAATAAATGTAAATAAAATCCAGTTTATTCAAAACTTATCGTCCTGCAACATAATTCAATTCAATTCAATTCAAGTATTCTTTATTAGCTGATCTTGTTGCACATAGGGTTTCCATGTCAGGTTCATACAAAAATTTTTTACAACTTTGAATGGGCCTGTTCTTCCAGGGAGTGCCTGTACGTGATTGCGAACTTGGTTACAACAGAGAATTTAGTTTGAGAAATTATAAATAACAGTAACAGGTGATATTATGAAATGAGATATGTGTAAGATAACAGACAGTGGTGTGGTCGATACATGATACTATTGGGAGTGATTATAAGACTTCAAGTTTTCGATACAATGCTTAAGCCGGATATTCCAGACATTAAAAGTAGAGAGATAATTATGCATTCGAGTTAGAAGCAGTGTAATAATTATGAGTGAGTTAATGGTATCATTTAGTTTTACACTCATAAGGCACATTTCAAAACATTATTTCCATTTCGATTGGAGTAGAGAACAAATTGTGCCCACAGATCTGAGCATTAATTTTCTACTGAAAACATTGATATCATGATCAAGATCAGATGCGATAGAGTCACCGGCTGCTTGATTAAGAGGGATCACAGGCACTAGAGGAAGTTACACTGCCACTCATATTAGTCCAGCAACACAGGCTCATCTAATCCCTGGACGGTATAATTGATATGAAATTCTATAATAAGAGAGAATGAGATTGTTGCCTATATTTTAGGCAGTCAATATTCAGTGTAGACAGTCCAATATATACATTTTTGCATGTCAATAATATGCAGTTATAGTTCGACACATAGTGAATTGTGAATGACAGGTTGATTCGGTATAATATCAGAGATTATTGAATCAGAGTAGATATAAAATTAAATTTAAAAAGGGGAAAGCAGTTTGTCCGTGTAATGTTTAAAGGTCAGAACTATCTATAATCACAAATACACACTTGTTCAGTGCTTCATAAAACTGAGACCAATTCTCGCTATCCCAGACAGGCCAGTTCTCACTATGCCAGACAGGCCAGTTCTCACTATGCCAGACAGGCCAGTTCTCACTATGCCAGACAGGCCAGTTCTCACTATGCCAGACAGGAAGTTCTTGTTGTCCCAGACAGGACAATTCTCGCTATCCCAGACAGGACAATTCTCACTATCCCAGACAGGACAATTCTCACTACCCCAGACAGGACAATTCTCGCTACCCAAGACAGGACAATTCTCGCTATCCCAGACAGAACAATTCTCGCTATCCATGACAGGCCAGTTCTCACTATGCCAGACAGGAAGTTCTTGTTGTCCCAGACAGGACAATTCTCGCTATCCCAGACAGGACAATTCTCGCTATCCCAGACAGGACAATTCTCACTATCCCAGACAGGACAATTCTCGCTACCCCAGACAGGACAATTCTCACTATCCCAGACAGAACAATTCTTGCTATCCCAGATAGGACAATATGAGCATTTCGCCATTGGATGCGTTAGTGTTGCGTTGGTGCGTTGTGGTTGCTAAATCTCCCTATTACTGGATGCGTTAGTGTTGTCTTGGTGCATTGTGGTTGCTAAATCTCCCTATTACTGGATGCGTTAGTGTTGCGTTGGTGCGTTGTGGTTGCTAAATCTCCCTATTACTGGATGCGTTAGTGTTGCGTTGGTGCGTTGTGGTTGCTAAATCTCCCTATTACTGGATGCGTTAGTGTTGCGTTGGTGCATTGTGGTTGCTAAATCTGCCTATTACTGGATGCGTTAGTGTTGCATTGGTGCGTTGTGGTTGCTAAATCTCCCTATTACTGGATGCGTTAGTGTTGCGTTGGTGCGTTGTGGTTGCTAAATCTCCCTATTACTGGATGCGTTAGTGTTGCGTTGGTGCGTTGTGGTTGCTAAATCTCCCTATTACTGGATGCGTTAGTGTTGCGTTGGTGCGTTGTGGTTGCTAAATCTCCCTATTACTGGATGCGTTAGTGTTGCGTTGGTGCATTGTGGTTGCTAAATCTCCCTATTACTGGATGAGTTAGTGTTGTGTTGGTGCGTTGTGGTTGCTAAATCTCCCTATTACTGGATGCGTTAGTGTTGTGTTGGTGCGTTGTGGTTGCTAAATCTCCCTATTACTGGATGCGTTAGTGTTGTGTTGGTGCGTTGTGGTTGCTAAATCTCCCTATTACTGGATGCGTTAGTGTTGTGTTGGTGCGTTGTGGCTGCTAAATCTCCCTATTACTGGATGCGTTAGTGTTGTGTTGGTGCGTTGTGGTTGCTAAATCTGCCTATTACTGGATGCGTTAGTGTTGTGTTGGTGCATTGTGGTTGCTAAATCTCCCTATTACTGGATGTGTTAGTGTTGTGTTGGTGCGTTGTGGTTGCTAAATCTGCCTATTACTGGATGCGTTAGGGTTGTGTTGGTGCATTGTGGTTGCTAAATCTGCCTATTACTGGATGCGTTAGTGTTGTGTTGGTGCATTGTGGCTGCTAAATCTGCCCATTACTGGATGCGTTAGTGTTGTGTTGGTGCATTGTGGCTGCTAAATCTCCCTATTACTGGATGCGTTAGCGTTGTGTTGGTGCGTTGTGGATGCTAAATCTCCCTATTACTGGATGCGTTAGTGTTGTGTTGGTGCATTGTGGCTGCTAAATCTCCCTATTACTGGATGCGTTAGCGTTGTGTTGGTGCGTTGTGGCTGCTAAATCTCCCTATTACTGGATGCGTTAGTGTTGTGTTGGTGCATTGTGGTTGCTAAATCTCCCTATTACTGGATGCGTTAGTGTTGTGTTGGTGCGTTGTGGCTGCTAAATCTCCCTATTACTGGATGCGTTAGTGCTGTGTTGGTGTGTTGTGGCTGCTAAATCTCCCTATTACTGGATGCGTTAGTGCTGTGTTGGTGCGTTGTGGTTGCTAAATCTCCCTATTACTGGATGCGTTAGCGTTGTGTTGGTGCATTGTGGTTGCTAAATCTGCCTATTACTGGATGCGTTAGTGTTGTGTTGGTGCGTTGTGGTTGCTAAATCTCCCTATTACTGGATGCGTTAGTGTTGCGTTGGTGCATTGTGGTTGCTAAATCTCCCTATTACTGGATGCGTTAGTGTTGAGTTGGTGCGTTGTGGTTGCTAAATCTCCCTATTACTGGATGCGTTAGTGTTGCGTTGGTGCATTGTGGTTGCTAAATCTCCCTATTACTGGATGCGTTAGTGTTGCGTTGGTGCATTGTGGTTGCAAAATCTCCCTATTACTGGATGCGTTAGTGTTGCATTGGTGCGTTGTGGTTGCTAAATCTCCCTATTACTGGATGCGTTAGTGCTGTGTTGGTGCGTTGTGGCTGCTAAATCTCCCTATTACTGGATGCGTTAGTGTTGCGTTGGTGCGTTGTGGATGCTAAATCTCCCTATTACTGGATGCGTTAGTGTTGTGTTGGTGCGTTGTGGTTGCTAAATCTCCCTATTACTGGATGCGTTAGTGCTGTGTTGGTGCGTTGTGGTTGCTAAATCTCCCTATTACTGGATGCGTTAGTGTTGCGTTGGTGCATTGTGGTTGCTAAATCTCCCTATTACTGGATGCGTTAGTGTTGCGTTGGTGCATTGTGGTTGCTAAATCTCCCTATTACTGGATGCGTTAGTGTTGCGTTGGTGCATTGTGGTTGCTAAATCTCCCTATTACTGGATGCGTTAGTGTTGCGTTGGTGCGTTGTGGTTGCTAAATCTCCCTATTACTGGATGCGTTAGTGTTGCGTTGGTGCATTGTGGTTGCTAAATCTCCCTATTACTGGATGCGTTAGCGTTGTGTTGGTGCATTGTGGTTGCTAAATCTCCCTATTGTTTCCCACACAATGACCATGCACATTTGCTCTGATTCACACCTTACACAATGTGACTGACTCCGGGGACCGACTATGCTCACTTACATCTGATCCTTAGCTTGACATTACATCAACTGTTTAAGCTGCATTCTCAGCTATCAGGGCTAAAATATCTCACCAAATCTGTTCATATATTATGACTTACAACAGGGAGGTATATACAAGGGAGTAGCAACAACTCATTGACTGAACCAAAATATGGATGACTGGACGACTTGATTTAGCCACTGCATGCCAGGTGACACTGCAATACTGTTGTCGGCAATAGTTCCATGTCCAGGTAGTTTGATTGACCTTTACCATAGAAGAGCATACTAGTGATGCACTTATAAATAGTTGGCACTAGTAATACAATAGTATAACAGTAGTAGTGGCATTACTTTCAACTGTATGCCACCCGCGCATATCGTTAATTGCTACTCCCTTGTATATGGGTCAGATTTTAAGAAAACATACAATTCAACTTCGCCAGTCTTCTCAAATAACCCAAATTTCAGATGAAAATAAAGTTAAAAACACATGTCAACCTAACCAAACAGATTGCTAGAATCAATGTAATGCCAAATATACTCGAATTTACCTAGTATTGACCAAATTGCAGCCTGAATTAGCAGAATTTACTAATCGTGTAGAGCTGCCAATTGTACATTTTCTGAAAATCTGACCCATATACCTCCCTGCTTACAAGAACTTGAAGTCAAATTGGCCGACAACTTACAAACTATACGAATATTATATGCTTTGAAAATTACTAAGCCAATCAGATCATGCGAATCGGTCACATGACCATGGGGACAATGACGTCATATATAGCGGCAGGTCGGGGAAGCCCTCCGATCAGAAAAACAAAGCTTATAGGCTCTTTTTGCAGATAGAAAATATGGGATTATCATTCATTACATTAAAAAGGTAACGAGAAACAGAATCGAATCTTTAAATCTAAATATCTGCCGTCATCTTATGAGGATCATAAGATCGACAGCAGATCTAGCCAGGCAAACTGCCTGACAACTCTTGGTCTGATTTTAAACGTTAAGTTTAGTAGCTGGGGAACTCGCCGGCCACGAAGGCCGTTTTTGCAACGATTCTTTAATTATTCAGCTTAATATGAAATATAAAAACAATAATAGGCGTACAGATCTTGAAAAATATAACCAAACTACTAAAATAATAATCACTTGCCGGTATACTTTTCTGGATGATTTTTGCAATATAGCACAAATGAAAGAAACCCACCCATTGGTGCTAGCTGTTAATACATGCCCATAACTGAAGCTTACATGTGTAAACAAACCATGTACATGTGCCTATAAGGGGAGAAAGGCTGCTTGTTGGTTGCTAATTAACGACGGTGCTGGGTGGAAGCTGTGTGAAAGGGTAATAAAGAGTTTATTACACACCCATGCTGTATGGGGGGTGCAATAAAGGGTTTATTACACTCCCATGCTGTATGGGGGTGCAATAAAGGGTTTATTACACACCCATGCTGTATGGGGGGTGCAATAAAGGGTTTATTACACACCGATGCTGTAAGAGGGGTGCAATAAAGGGTTTATTACACACCCATGATGTATGAGGCTGTAATAAAGGGTTTATTACACACCCATGCTGTATGGGGGGTGCAATAAAGGGTTTATTACCCACCAATGCTGTATGGGGGGTGCAATAAAGGGTTTATTACACACCCATGCTGTATGGGGGGTGCAATAAAGGGTTTATTACACACCCATGCTGTATGGGGGGTGCAATAAAGGGTTTATTACACACCCATGCTGTATGGGGGGTGCAATAAAGGGTTTATTACACACCCATGCTGTATGTGGGGTGCAATAAGGGGTTTATAACATGCCCATGCTGTATGAGGGTGTAATACAGGGTTTATTATACACCCATGCTGTATGAAGGGTGTAATAAAGGGTTTATTACACACCCATGCTGTATGAGGGTGTAATACAGGGTTTATTACACACCCATGCTGTATGGGGGGTGCAATAAAGGGTTTATTACACACGCATGCTGTATGGGGGGTGCAATAAAGGGTTTATTACACACCCATGCTGTATGAGGAGTGTGATAAAGGGTTGATTACACACCGATGCTGTAATCTATTATATAAAGTTCAAGAAGTGGTTATTTGGTCATGCATGTTCTGGGAATGTGTGTTCTCCCCATCTGTTTTTTTGCCCTGTACAGTTCAGTCAGCTCCGTCCGGAGACCATTATATGTGATTTGTGAAGGTATCTGGTGTGGAAATAGAATTTTGAAGCCCTTTTTAATCAGGATATCCACACTCTATTCATAGCCTGGGAAAGCCTCTGTTTCGAACTAGAAGAGGTTTAGGTCATGCCTCTATGTCCCACAATTCAAGGCAACATGGGATTCCCTAGCAAAACATCATACAAAAGTCCCTAGCGATCGGGAGGGAAAATGATATGACAGAGAGAGAAGAGGGGGAGGGAAAAGAGTGTTTAGGAGAGGGAAGGGGAAGGGGAAGAGGGGGAGGGAGGGAAATCAGGGAAAGGGAGAGTGAAGAGGAGGGAGGAACAGGTTGGGGGAATTGGAGAGGGGAGTGGAGTGGTAAAAGTTACCATAGACAGAAGGGGGGAAAGGAAAATAGAGAAGTAGTACGGTATTATACCATACTACTGCGGGCGAGAGGGGGAAGTGTGGGAGAGAGGGGGAAGTGTGGGAGAGAGGGGGAAGTGTGGGAGAGAGGGGGAAGTGTGGGGAGAGAGGGGGAAGTGTGGGAGAGAGGGGGAAGTGTGGAGAGAGAGGGGGAAGTGTGGGAGAGAGGGGGAAGTGTGGAGAGAGAGGGGGAAGTGTGGAGAGAGAGGGGGAAGTGTGGGGAGAGAGGGGGAAGTGTGGGAGAGAGGGGGAAGTGTGGAGAGAGAGGGGGAAGTGTGGGAGAGGGGGGGAAGTGTGGGAGAGAGGGGGAAGTGTGGGAGAGAGGGGGAAGTGTGGAGAGAGAGGGGGAAGTGTGGGGAGAGAGGGGGAAGTGTGGGAGAGAGGGGGAAGTGTGGAGAGAGAGGGGGAAGTGTGGGGAGAGAGGGGGAAGTGTGGGAGAGAGGGGGAAGTGTGGAGAGAGAGGGGGAAGTGTGGGAGAGGGGGGGAAGTGTGGGAGAGAGGGGGAAGTGTGGGAGAGAGGGGGAAGTGTGGGAGAGAGGGGGAAGTGTGGGAGAGAGGGGGAAGTGTGGAGAGAGAGGGGGAAGTGTGGGAGAGGGGGGGAAGTGTGGGAGAGAGGGGGGGATGTGTGGGAGAGAGGGGCATGTGTGGGGGAGAGGGGGAAGTGTGGGAGAGAGGGGGAAGTGTGGGAGAGGGGGGGAAGTGTGGGAGAGAGGGGGAGGTGTGGGATAATTTGCTAGTGGTTTTATAACTCTCATCACAAACAACAATTACCTCTTTCTCTGTGCATTTGAATAACAAAGTCAACATGTCTCTCAAAGATGTTTTATTTATTGTGTTTAGTAACAGTAAACTCCATGTGGACAAGCTTTCACAATGCAGTTATAGTCCTCGTTCAGCAACTGTACTCACAATTGCCTCTTTCTATTCCACTCATTATAAGTCTTAATTAATATAACAAGTGTACAAATATATAATGGTATCCGTTTTTAGGAAAAAGAGTTGTAAGTCGCAAAATATGGATTTTGAGATATCGCCATATTTGAAAAGATGAGATCAAGCCGATTCTAATGATAGTAAACACTAGGACACCTAATAAATATTTCTATATTTTAACCCATTCAGGACAGCGCCACCAACGTTGCATTATGCTTAACGACCAAGCGTGGGAAAAGAACATTCACTTAATGACGTCCTGAGTGAAATGTACACGTCCCGTCATGACGACGCTTCACCACGTCCACTGCCCTCTGGATGACGCACATTCTAATAACGTCATCTGAATTAAGGACGGCCAATAACGTCACCACCATTGAATAACATTGTTATTATGATGCTTTTTGGCAATACGCGTCCTTTCCCACGGAGTGCTTTATCGCATTACGCGTCCTGTGCATGGGAGTGCTTTTAAGCATTACGCGTCCTACGCATGGGAGTGCTTTAAGGCAATACGCGGCCAAACGCGTGGGAGTGCGTTAAGGCAATACGCGGCCACATGCGTGGGAATGCTTTAAAGCAATACGCGGCCTGAATGGGTTAAGTTTGAAATTTGTATTTTTGAAAAAAAAGTTTGCAATGTTTCTGGATGGGTAAATTAACTAAAATATACTCCATACGAAGGCCTTCAAAATGCAAGGATATATTTAAGACAATTTCCTGATATTTATTACATGGGTTTATATGAGTTATCAGAACATTTCAATAAAGAGATCTTGTGAAAAAACCCTTTGAAAATATCAATTTTGCGACTTATGACTCATTTTCCTGAGACACATAACAAATATGGTTACATATGTGATGCGTTCCAGGAAAATGACTCGAAAAAGTCGCGAAATTGATAATTTTCAAAGTGTTTTCTTCACAAGATCGCATTACTGGAATGTTCTGATTTTTGGAGGGTTTATCAATTATAGCTATATCAATAGATGTATCAAATATCAGGACAATCTATGTAATATATCCATTCGTTTTAAAGGTCCTCATATGGACTACATTTAGTTACTTTACTGTTTATTGACCCCCAGAAATATTGGAAACTTTTTTTTCAAAAACGAAAATATCAAACTTCGGCTGAAATTTGGGTTATTTGAGAGAATTGGTGAAAGTGAATTGTACATTTTCTGAAAATCTGACCCTTAAAGCACATGTTAACTCACTATGTATGTTTGTGTCAACTAGAGAGTTTGTTAACTAACTTGTGAATATGAGTCAGATTTTCAGAAAACATACTGTACGATTGGGAGACTTTTGAAGTAAAAATAATCACCAAAAATATCAATAAATAATCATAAATCAATAGAAATGATAAAAAGTAAATTTACAAAACAACGACATGTCGGTTGCTTAGAAAGCGCCGACATTAACGGTGAAAATTGCCAACATAGAATGTAGACATACACCCCAACATGGCGGACACCAAGGCGGCAACATTTCCGACATCCTTGGATCATCGGCTGCCTAAAAGCCAAGGTCACTGACATGTTTGAAAAGTTACTGCCAACTGAAAATCTTGACCAACAATTAGCATGAAGTAAAAAGGGATCGGCCGACGTTTCAGAAACTTTGGCTGGTACGTCGCAAATTTTCCAATTTTCAATTGTCGCTATGTTAAGTCTATGGAGTTTACAACTTTTTCAAAACACAGTAATACTTTAACAAAGGATAAACTTAAAAAAGGTAAAATATGTTAGTTTATTTCCTTTATTTGATCAGAACTTCTTCCTGACAGCTTCAGTAAGAGAGGACCTAATGTCGGCAGTCACACTGTTATAGGTGCCTCCAGCATGTAGTTAAACTACCAAACAAATTAATTTCTTCTAAATACCTTTATCTGAGGTTGATTTATATTAGGCCCATGTTTATTTTTTTTCTGAAAAAACTATATAAGCAGGCAGGTGCAGGTAATACAGACTCATTATTACCCACTATTTTGTTTATGATGCTCAATATATGATGCTCAATATGTGATGCTCAATATCATCAACATCTAGAAATGTATAATAAAACATTATAATAATAATACCACATTACTGGCGGGAAATCAAGCTGTTGTATTCCTGCTAGACTTGCCATTAGTTTCATAGTTTTTCACTCTAAATATGAGAAAAAGTAAAACAAATACAAAATTACCTTCTTTGTATCCTAAGCTCACTTACTAAAATTGATATGCTTTATATGTGTGATAGGGAACATTGGGGAGCGGTCGGGTAATTGTGTCTATTTACCGTATATACCCATGTATAAGCCGGACCCTGTGTATCAGCCCACCCTGTTTATAAGCCGGGGGTTCAGCACGTCCTAATGTTAATATAAGCCGGGCCCCGTTTATAAGCCGGGTGCCGGTACTGCCATTCAATTGAGGAATAAATTATGAGAAAACAACAATATTGAATTTGAGGTATTTATGAAAAAACTAAAATACAGGGTTAGAGTAGTAGGATATGTATGTTGCACAAATAAAAAAACTCCAACAAAAATTCTGGTAGTGTTTTTTTTGTTAAATTTGAGTTTAAAACATGGAAACCAGAGCAATGAATGACGATAATAATAAACACGTTTCAGCTAGATCTACTGGTTGTCCATGATTGTAATATAAGCCGGGCCCCGAATATAAGCCGGGTCAATTCACTATTAGAAATTAATGTTAGCCGGGGCTTATAGACAGGTATATACAGTATTTGAATATAGAGCAGACTTTTGTATGTAGCGCTCTATATGAGATGTGTTTCAGGAAAATGAGTCATAAGTCGCCAAAAATAGATTTTGAGATACCATTATATTTGAAAAGATGAGATCAAGACGATTCCAATGATAGTAAACACTTTGATAAAATAATAAGTATTTCTAGATTTTAAGTTTAATATTTTCGTTTTTGAAAAAAAAAGTTACCAATATTTCCAACAGTCACTAAACAGTAAAGTAACTAAATGTAGTCCATATGAGGACCTTTAAAACCAAAGGATATATTACATAGATTGTCCTGAAATTTGATACATCAATTGACATAACCATAAGTGACACACTCTCCAAAGATCAGAACATTTCAATAATGTGATCTTGAGAAAAAAACGCTTTGAAAAATATCAATTTTGCGACTTATGACTTATTTTCCTGAAACACATCACATATCTGCATCCCTCACACCTCACCCAGTCATAAACATTTCATTCATTCACCTATTATCGCTCAGTCACTCACGTACATGTCCATCTTCACATTGTTTAATTCCATCAGTTTATTATGACTTTATTGAAGAGTTCACAATACACTTTTGGTTGATTTAGCTGAGTGCTTTAACATAATACATAGAATTATATCCTAGAATTTCCTACACACTCCTAGATATGCCTTTACAAAATCTTAGCCTATTTATAAAACCTTCAGTTCTCCAACTCTTGCTTATGAATTAAAATGTTGAGATTTACTTTCACTTCATATGCGTTTATTAATGATGACCATTATATAACGTTTGTAGAAGTATAATTATTAAGTCTTTGATGCAAGAGGCAGTACGGTTATAATTTAAGTTCTTGCTCACTGATGGAGCCACCAGTTTCTCCTGCTAGACAGTAGGCTGGTTTTACTCCTTGCTCACAGGTGGAGCCACTAAAGGCTGGTTTACTCCTGTTCATAGGTGGAGCCACTAAAGGCTTGTTTTGCCCCTTGCTCACAGGTGGAGCCACTAAAGGCTGTTTTACGCCTTGCTCACATGTGGAGCCACTATATGTTGGTTTTATCCCTTGCTCACAGGTGGAGCCACTAAAGGCTGTTTTACGCCTTGCTCACAGGTGGAGCCACTATATGTTGGTTTTATCCCTTGCTCACAGGTGGAGCCACTAAAGGCTGTTTTACGCCTTGCTCACATGTGGAGCCACTATATGTTGGTTTTATCCCTTGCTCACAGGTGGAGCCACTATAGGCTGGTTTTACTCCTTGCTAATAGGTGGAGCCACTATAGGCTGGTTTTCATCACATGATTGCTGGGTATGAGTTTGTGTGTTTCATCATCGTTTTCTGTGCTCTTCTTCATCTCAACGCCGTCCTCGTTCTGGACCGCCCGGAAATTACCCACAGCTGTTATTTTAGTGAGAGCGTTGTTCCAGCGTGAAATGGCCACCTGTTGGGGAGAGAAGTAAACATAATGTGTTTATTATGGTCAATGAGCAGAGGTCTGATGACACTTTCAGGATGAATATTATAATATTGATAAGAACAAGAGATACAGGCTGTCAAATTGGACTCTCTTTGACACTGTGTGCAACAGTACAACACAAATAGAAGAAGCAGGCCATGTACATCAAAGGTAATAGAGTTCTAAAGGGATTAGACCCCTCCATTACACAAGTAGCTGAAGCAGGCCATGTCCATCAAATGTAATAGAGTTCTAAAGGGATTAGATCCCTCTGTTACACAAGTAGCTGAAGTTATGTTATCATTATGGTGTTATGACAAGTAATAGTTGTACAAACATAAATGTCAACCTTAGCCGATGTAAATATGTTTTTTTAATTTTGATCTATTTAATGACTTTGGTGTTATGTGGGAACTAAAATAGTTCTAAAGGGATTAGACCCCTCTGTTATATAAGACTCATATTGCTGTTGTAGTGCTGTCAGGCCTTGTTACCTGTAAACAACTGTAAGAACATATATTTCAAAATTATTCAACCCTCCTGGTTTTTTTATTCAGTTTGGGAGAAAAAATTAGTCCAGTTCCCGGCCCCACTTCCTCACATAGCCCAGCGAGCTACAACCAGCAGTGGACTGGTCAACCATCAAGGTTGGAGTGCTTACTCTTTACTCAGTCAAATGCTGTAGGTTTCAAATTAATCAGCAAAACCGAACAGAAGTAAACCTGGTCGAGTAAATTTCCTGTGGAATGGCCTTCCAGAAAAAATTAGAATCAAGGTTGACTAAATAAAATGTAGCATAGTTGGAGGGAATATGGCTTGTATAGTGGGGATCCCGATAGTTGTAGTTAAAGTGGTTCTAATAGTGAGGAAAAGTCCCAAATGTGTAGGTTTTTTGGGTAATATTTATTATCACTAACTTTTGAGCGTTATTTGCTCTTCATCAGGTTATGTTAAATAAAATTTAAAACATCTATACAAAAGTTGTACTATAATAGTTTCTTACGAACAGGTAGAATAGAGTTATAAACTCACATTACTGTATAGGAGCAGTTGTATGTTGATGTAAGTTGATGTTTTTTCCTTTTTTCTGTTTTCTGTGCATAATGATTTGTAACATGACCTACTGATGAGCCTGCATTGTTGCCTTGGGTAGTCATTTATATTTTTGAACTGATGTCTAAAACAATGTGAAATTGTCACCATTTATTTTGTTTTATTAATAATGGTGAGAGCATGGTGCTGGCGGATGGGTAATATTAAACTGTGTGCATATCTTTAATGTATGTCAACAGAATTGATGTGATATAATTTTTAGCATTATGATTAATCACTAGATTTCATTTGATTATTATTTAGGGGAAGGGGTAGGGGCAGGGGCAGGAGATGGATGAGGGGGGAGGGGGAGGGGGAGGGGGAGGGGGAGGAGAAGGGAAAGGGCGGAAAAGAGAAGGAGAAAATGAATAAAGCAGAGGGACAGGGTGGGGGAAATCAGATAGAGACAAGAGGATAGAGTGAGAAAAGGGGGAGAGAGAATAGGGCAGGAGAGAGGAGAAGGTGAGTAGGGACAGGAAAAGAGTAAGGAGGGAGAGGCAGGGGGAGAAAAGGAGGAGAGGCAATGAGAGAGAAGGGAAGAGACAGTGAGAGGAAGAGGGTGAACCTCCGGAGGATGGGTACTTTGCTAGTTTATATATGATATTAAAGATAAAGTAGTTCCACATAATTGATGTGATGCACAGGAAAACGTGTCACAAATTGAGAAAAAAAATGGATATTGAGACACTATCATATTTGAAAAGAGAGAAGAGGGAGAAGGGGAGAGAAAAAGAGGGGCGGAATGGAAGCCAGAGGGAGAGAGTGAAGAAGGAAATGGAGGCAGGGACAGGGGGAGGTGCAGGGAGAGAAGAGCACTGTCTGAAGGACGGGTACTTTGCTAGTAATAGTAAAATGGGTCAGATTTTTAGAAAATGTACAATTGGCAGCTCTATAAATTTAGTAAATTCTGCAAAATTAGGCTGCAATTTGGTCAATACTAGGTAAATTTGAGTATATTTTGCATTGCATTGATTCTAGCAATCTGTTTGGTTAGGTTGAACTATATTTTGATCATTATTTTCGTCTGAAATTTGGGTTTTTTGAGAAGATTGGCGAAGTTAAATCGTACATATTGTGAAAATCTGACCCATATAACAAATTATTTTTTAGTTGAAGAAAAATCTCTGACCGAGCAGCGGATACCCTAAAGAAATGGAGGAAATTCAGGAAGCAAATGGAATTCAAAATCGTAATAATGATTTCAGATTCAAACCTGTTTCCCCTGAAGATATTCTCAAAGTTATCTCAAACATTGATCCTCACAAAAGCTCAGGCATAGACTATATCCCAGGTAATATACTGAAAGGTTGTCTCAGAGTATTAATCAACCAACTCTGCCACATCATTAATCTTTCTCTAGTTACCTCGAAAATACCAGAATCTTTTAAAAAAACCTGTAGTAACTCCCCTTCATGAGAATGGCCCTAAAAAGTCAACAAATAATTGTGATGTGTTCCAGGAAAATGAGTCATAAGTCGCAAAATTGATATTTTAGAAAGTGTTTCTTCACAAGATCACATTATTGGAATGTTCTAATGTTTTTAGGGTTGATAACTTATAGCTATATCAATCGATGTCTCAAATATAATAATAATAATAATAATAGATTTTTATTTCCATATTACATTTACAACAATTTTTATACAATGTAGAATTAAAAGAGAGAAACCTATGGAAAGAGGAATAATCTCTGTGACAGTCACAGCTCTTCCGAATATCCCTTAAATTTTGTTTTATTTTGCTATCCCTATTGTTTGTACATCTATTTCTAGTTAAAATATAGACAGTGTCTAATATTGGACCTGCCTGCTACACAACAGTATAATGTAATTACAAAATAAAGTAAAATCAAGGCTAACTAAGTGAATAAAATAAAGTGAAAGTAAGAATCAAGGGTAAACTTGTTCATCGCTGTCCCTTTCTGGTGCATTAGCTTTATAGGCTAGATATGTGTACAGAGGTGGTTCTATATCGTTAGTCAGATAATATTGACTAATGAATGACGACAACAACATTAATAATAATAGTAATAATAACAACCTGAGTGAGGTACCTCTTACAACCTCTTAAAACCAGACCACAAAACATACTATCTCTATAACACATCGATCGGGGTGTAGTTATTGTTTAGGTAATTTATAAAGGATCTGTAGTCTGGCATGGTTCTAGCTTCACCATCCAGGCTATTCCACAGGGTAGGTGCCCGGTACAAGAAAGACTTCTTAAACTTTTCTGATTTGGGGGTTGGCACTTTGAGAATGGGGCCCTTTGATAGATTTCTCAGGTTTATGTTTTGTTTGTCAGTTTTACTCTCTGTTTTTGTGTCATGATATGCTTTTTGTAGTAGGTGTATTTGTCTCCTAATGTGAGGTTGTTGTAGGTTTACCTCATCATAGAGATGATCTACATTTGCCCTTTTCTGCAATCTAAAGGCTAGCCGAATGATTCTGTTTTGGATAGAGGCTATTCTCTTAAGGGTCTGCTTTGGTGCCACATTATAAATGGTGTCCCCGTATTCTAGGATTGGTCTAATTGCCATTTTATAGAGTCTTATTATTGTGTCTTTCGATAGGGCTCTGGATATCTTACTGAGGGCTTTGACTCGTGACTGGGCCTGTTTTATTCTTCTTTCTACGTAAGTTTTGAATGATAGGGCATTGTCAATGTCTACTCCGAGGTATGTGTATGTTGATGTGTTATCAAGTTTTTCTGAATTGATGGTTATTTCTGGGATTTGTGTTTCTGTTTTATTTGCTCTTTTGTTTTGTATGGTCATAACCTTGCTTTTCTTTATGTTAAGGGAGATTTTATTTGTCTTACACCAGACTCCCACCCTGTACAGATCATCCTGTAGTTTTACATGGTTCTCTGCCTCATTAACCCCCGTCGCATACACCACTGTGTCATCTGCAAAGTACTGAATATTACAATGTTGTATGCCTCGGTGAAGGTCATTTATGTATACCAGAAACATATCAGGACAATCTATGTAATATATCCTTTCGTTTTAAAGGTCCTCATATTGACTACATTTAGTTACTTTACTGTTTATTGACCCCCAGAAATATTGGAAACTTTTTTTTTCAAAAACGAAAATATCAAACTTAACATCTAGAAATACTTATCAGGTTATTAGACTGTTTACTATCATTGGAATCGGCTTGAGCTCATCTTTTCCAATATAATGCTATCCCAAAATCGATTTTTTGCGACTTATGACTCATTTTCCTGAAAGACATCACAATTATAGGCCTCTCTCAGGAACAAAGATGCCTGCAAAAATACGGGAAAAAGTGGTACAAAATCGACTAACAACCAATCTAGAAGAAAATAACTTATATTATTCGAAACAATACGGATTCAGACAGGGATACACTATCTTGGTCACTTAGGTTATTTTTAGGATAATAACTCTGGACCTAATTAGCATTGGTATCCCTCAGATAGGACTTGTTTTCCACATATAGTCCATGGGCCAGGGGGGTCATTAGTACCATCTCGGGGGACGGATTCTCACCTATTCCAAAAAATAGAAGGGGTCATGGGCTTTCAAATGAGCTATGATATCCTTTTCAAATGAGTAGCTTATTGGCCACCAGGGGGCGCTGAAGGTGAATTAAACAGTGTAACATTACCTATCGATTGATGTATAACTTATGATGATAGCATTATTAACTGATTTTTAATGATTTTTTGAATATTAAAAAAAAAGCTGTTTTGGAAAATTTCCTGTTTTTCCATAAAAACACTTGACTTTTTCAGCATGAAATATTTGATATATTGCCAGGCATACATTAAATCATTTATTAGGCATATTCTGCTGAATGATGGAAAGCAAACAGCTTGTCTCTATTCTCAAAATCATCAGAGATACAAATATTTTACATAAAAAAGCCAAAATCATCTGTGGGGCTGATACTATTAAATGGTGGATAGTCATCCTTGAAAAATAAAGACCTACAGAAATTAAATTTAGCGATCGGGGACATGAATTTCCTCACAAAGCTGTAAGCACAGACATGTTTAACTGTTGCTAAATATACTCAATGGGATAATCTGAGAAACGCACTGATAAAATTAATTAACCATCTTGAAATTTGGGCGAGGTATTTATACAACCACAACGACTAGACACTCCAAAAATGAAAATATTCCAATAAAGAGACCTTGTAAGTAAACGACTTTAAAAAACACAAATTTTGCGACTTGTGACTCATTTTCCTAAAACACATCACAATTATAGTCCATAATACAGGCTATTCCAAGGTAGACTTAATGTAGTTCATGCACAATAGTTGATATCATGCTTATTAGCTTGTTAATATGTGTGGGTGGAATGACACATCCTTATAACATGAAATCTATCCACATTTCTCCCAATTAGATTTTAAACATTTAAATTAATTCCCTACATGTGGCTGTGCATGACATATAGCGGATTCTACATTGTAGCCGCATGCTCAATAATAAGGTAATTATCAATCGCCTTGTGTTCTTCCACGTGAAATTATAGTCAATAATTTGTTAATTTTCAACTATCGCCTGCTCCCCCACATAGAATATTTCACTTCCTGTTTCCTGAATGTTCCAGAAGTAGACGTCATCCCTTAGTTACACCAATTATCACCCACACCAGTGAAAGTCCTTTTGTCGTGTTTTACTTTCACTATTCACTGGATTGGAATATTATACTTTATTTGTCAAGTTTTCTAAGTAAAGAGGAGGACAAGTGGATAAGCAGGTTAAGATCCAGCTCTCCCAGATATTGAAGCAAAACCAAGTGTTATAGTTCTATATTCTGAGCTTATTTATTCATTTTATTTAATTTTGAAGCAGTATTGCAATTTATTATTATCCGCATTCCATTTGAGAGGTGCAATAAATGGGGGGCGATACAAGTATTTGTTTTATATGTGTACGATAACAATTAGAATTGGTTTTTCTTTTAGATTTTAAATACTTTATGTTGAAAGATGAGATTAAGCAGATTCCAACGATAAACATTAAACATTACTTGGACATCTGTTATGTACTTCTATATTTTGATATGTATGAAAAAAGAAGTTAGCAATATTATTTATGGTCAGTCACTAGTAAGTAGTTCAATATACATTTTAGAATAACCACAAATGTGGTCCGTTTTAGTCATAAGTCGCAAAATATGGATTTTGAGATATCACAATATTTGAAAAGATGAGATCAAGCCGATTCCAATGATAGTAAACACTAGGATACCTTATACGTATTTCTATATTCTAAGTTTGATATTTTTGTTTTTGAAAAAGAAAGTTTGCAATGTTTCTGGCTGGGTAATTACCAGTAAAGTAACTAAACATACTCCATACAAAGACCTTCAAAACGCAATGATATATTTCATACAATGTCCTGAAATTTGTTACAATGATTTATATGACTACAAGTGTTAAACCCTCTAAACATCAGAATATTTTAAAAAGAGATCTTGTGAAAAAACACTTTGAAAAATATTAATTTTGCGACATGTGCAATCAGCAAGTCTGCCCATTTATTAAGTTATGCTATATTTTACTGGAAATTGGTCAATACTGGGTGTATCTGAGTATATTTGGTATTGCCCTGATTTAGTGTATGCTAGTGGTGTACTCGATTTATTGGTAGCTGACCATCTGATGACATTTGTAACCCTTAGGAGACAAAAGTTCAAATCTCGCAAACCAAAAGTAATTGAATACAGAAACTATAAAGACTATACGACTGCTGATTTTATTACTAGAATTAGAAATATCGACTGGAACTGTATCATTGATTTGGAAAACCCTGAAGAGGCTTGGAATCTTTTCATTGAAAAGTTATCTACAGCCCTGTCACGCATATGTCCAGTCATAAAGAAAAAAATTACCCTACCTAGGGAAAAATGGATGATTGACGAGCTGCTTATACAATAAGAGATAAGGACAAAGCACTGAAAAAAGCCAAAGCAACGAGAAAACACGATGACTGGGTGACAGCTAAAAAAAAAAGAAACAGAGTTACTAACTTATGCCGCAAGGCCAGAAAAAGGTACCTGTCTAACCTAAGCATAGAAACTTTCAATGACAACAAAGAATTCTAGTCAATGGTTGGTCAGCTCATTCCCAAAAAGTCAAGAAATTCTAACAATGAAATAAATATTATTGATGACAACACTAAACTACCAGTACCCATTGAAAATGTAGCTACACATTTCAATAACTTTTTTGCCTCAATTGGAGAGAATTTAGCAGCACAAATTGATGCGCCATGGACTTTTATAGGGCAAGAGTGTGAACAAACCTTGAGTGATGTGTTTACAAATCCAGATGAGATTGTAAAAATTGCACAAGATATCAATGTCAACAAGGGTAGCAATATTCCATTCATAAAGTTGTTTGTTTTCAAAGATGTATTCAAAGCGATACCCTCTGTCTTGAGTCACATATTTAACCTCATATTTGCTTCAAATTTGATTCCAAATTCCTGGAAAAAAGGATGTGTCACACCGTTGTTCAAAGGCGGAGAAGCCTCAGTAATTTCTAACTATAGACCTATAACCCAGCTTCCTATTCAGTCGAAGTTATTAGAAAAGGTTATTCACAGTAGACTACTAGATTTCTTTGAAAATCACAATGTCCTTTCCAATAGACAAAATGGTTACAGAAAATCAAGATCGACTGTGGACACAATCTCTGACTTAACAGACGACATACTAAAAAATAGGAACAATGCTAACACCTCTTTCGCTGTATTTTTTGACCTAAAAAAGGCATTTGATACGGTGAACCACAATGTACTTTTAGCTAAACTAGACAAATATGGTATTAAGGGCAACTTGCTTGCCTTGTTGCATAAGTACCTCTCAGGGAGAACACAAACAACAGTTTGCAATGATACTGAATCTTTGAGTGCTAGTATAAATCATGGAGTCCCCCAGGGATCTATCCTGGGGCCCCTGCTTTTTCTTATCTATGTAAATGATGTAGAACATTGTCTTGTTCATAGCAAAGTAAAGCTTTTTGCAGATGACACTGTCATATACTGTAGCCATAATAACACTGACACCCTGAATGTACTACTGCAAGAAGATACTAACAATTTTTTTGTTGGTGTGAGTCTAATAAATTGACATTGAATGTGAGCAAAACTAAGACAATGCACCTCAGAGGTGTTCGAAGCAGAGTAAATCATGTTAAACCAAATATTATCATTAGTGGTACTCAGCTTGATTGTGTAGAATCTTACAAATACTTGGGCATTACATTAGACGCTAATCTGAAATATGATATGCAAGTGCGATCTACCCATTAAAATGTGAGTCATAAAATGTACCTCCTCAAGAGAATTTCTAAACTGGTGCCACCACAGGTTCTTCTAAGAATTTACAAGGTATTTATACTCCCACTGTTAGATTACGGTGACGTTATCTACAGCGGATGTGCAGCAAGGCATATTGACAAACTGCAAATTTTACAAAACAAGTGCCTAAAAATTGCACTCAAACTCCCAAAGTTAACAAATACACTACTTATTCACAGAATAGCCAGAGTACCAATGTTAGTGGACAGAAGGAGGGCTCATATCCTAAACCTTGCCTTTAAACGAAGCCAAAAACCAGCCTTTGTTGACCAAAACGTAAGACAGACCAGACAGTGGCAGGCACCAGTGCTGTTCTCCAATAGGCCAAACATTGTGTCTTATGACCAAAGTGTCCAAAGAAAAACTGCGTTATTATGGAACAATCTCGATGTTGACACAAGAAACATAAATGATTATAAGGTCTTCACAGCCTTAACCAAGGCTGAATGTATGTTACCTATATTCTCTTAAAACCGTAAATATCCTCCTTTCTCTCACCCCTCATCCTATCATTGTAGTTCTCTCCTAGTTTCTTCTTTTAGCGAGTCTCTTTCTATTTGTGTTGTTACATGCATAAACAAGTCACAGTTTATAGAACCCAAAGGTAATAGCCACTCAACCAGATTTAACCATTCAAATGGTTAAAACTGAGGCTCCTTTCCTACCAATTATACACATGTCATTGTACTCTGCAAGAATAGATTGTATATTGTCATATTATTTTGTGTATCGATTAATAAACGTTTCTAAAAAAAACAAAAAAAAACAAAACAATCTGTTTGGTTATATTGAAGTGAATTTTAAACATCATTATTGTCTCAAATTTGAGTTATTTGAGAGGATTGGTGAAAACAAATTGTATATTTTCTGGCGATTTCACCCATACAGCCTTGGAATAGGGGATGTGCATGTGCCATTGCGCATGTCTGTCACAGTGCATGCTGGGATGGATTCTGATGAAATATTTGGCAACATTTTTATGAAAAATTGAAAGAATATTTTCACCAATATCATATCTTTTATGAATGATCTATGAAACCAAATGCATGATGGGGAAGATGGAGGCTTGTGCTATGGAAACATGGATATTGACATGATATTGACATGGATATTGACATTAGAGGGTTGATACATAGTTCATGCTGAATATGGCATGTTTTTTATACATTTTATACTGTACCATTAGTCCAATAATTCCATGCGAATCAAGATTCAAAATGGCGGCTATGCAAGTCCCCTATTTAGTTATAAGTTCCTGCTACAGGGAGCGCCACACATTGCCAGTGGAACATTAATACATCGGTGAAATGTCCAGAAAATGCACAATTCACTTTCATAAACCCTCCTATATAAGCCGAATTTAATACATAAATGAGACTCAAAACACAATTCAACATAACCAAACATATCCCTTGAACCAACTCGATGCAAAATACACTCAGATATAACTAGTATTTATCATTTTTCACTCTAGTTTGATCTCCTCTTTTCAAATATGGTGATATCTCAAAATCCATTTTTTGCGACTTGTGACTCATTTTCCTAAAACGGATGACATATTAACACTACAAGACTCAGTGTTACTATGGTTTTCCGGTATGTGCTTAACAAATAATAACTTAAGAATGGCCTTTTTAGGAGGGATATACTTACATCACAAAATTAGATTTTAAAAGTTGGAAAAATGTGTTAAGCCATGGTGAGTATAGTGTTGGGATCTCAAACTAATAATTTATAGATACTTTAGACCTAGATAAGCAAGGTAAAAACCAACAATTATGCATCTCTATGCCTAAGCCTATGTGAACATTGTTATATTTTATTTGTTTTATCATTTTTAAAAATTTGATGGAAAAGCAACTCAACAAAAACAGTCATGGGAACGAGTCAAGTTGGTATTTTGTAGGTTTATTGGCGTTCCTGACGCGTTTCGCCTTTCTTGGGCTTCATCAGAGGATCATTTTTACTTCAAAAAGTAGGGTAAAATAACAGTTTTTGGCATTTTTACATATTTTATATTGTTTTGAGACATGGAAAAGTACATGTGGAATGAAAGAGTTTGTCGAGAGGAAGCGTGTGACATGGCAATAATGAGTATCCAACTCATATTTTTAAAAATAGTCCAGGAAATGTGGCCATTATGCAAAACAGCACACTTGAAAAAACTGACCCATATATGATATTGCATTGATTCTAAGAGTCTGTTCAGTCATGTTGGGCTGTGTCCTGAACATAATTCCTGTATGTATTTTGGGTTATTTGAGAGGATTGGGGAAGGTCGATTGTACATTTTCTGATGACCTGACCCTTATATGATGTGTTACAGAAAAAAGGTAACAAGTCGTAAATGACATTTTTCAAAGTGATTTATATACAATATCTCTTTATTGGAATAAATGTGATCCGTTTTAGCAAAATAAGTCATAAGTCGCAAAATATTGATTTTGAGATATCACTTTATTTGAAAAGAGATCAAGCTGATTCCAATGATAGTAAACACCAGGACATCCAATAAATATTTCTATATTTTAAGTCTGATATTCTTATTTTTGAAAAAAAAAAGTTTGCAATGTTTCTGAAGGGTATTTACCAGTAAAATAACTAAATATTGTCTATACGAATGCCTTCAAAACGCAAAGATATATTTGATACAATTTCCCAAAATTTGTTGCATGGATTCATGTGACTATCAGTGCTATACCCACTAAAAATCAAGAGATTTTAATAATGAGGTAGTGTGAAAAAAACACTTTGAAAAATATCAATTTTGCGACTTGTGACTCATTTTCTTGAAACACCCCACAAATAGTCTCATTTGGGAGGTGCTTAAAGATGTTTGGGGCACAGATACATGTACCAAATTTCAGGACATCTGAAATATATGTGATGTGTTTCAGGAAAATCTGAGTCACAAGTCGCAAAATTGTTATTTTTCAAAGTGTTTTATTCACAGGATATATTAGTGGGAATGTTCTTATTTTGTTAATTTTTTTTAAAAAACATCTTTATTGAACACTATCCTGCCATCTTGGCCTCTACAATATTAAAAGACAAACGCCTAACGTTAAACTATATGGTTTGGGAATGTGATATGTTTCATGAAAATGAGTCATAAGTCGCAAAATTGATATTTTTCAAAGTGTTCTCTTCACAAGATCGCATTATTGGAATGTTCTGATTTTTGGAGGGTTTATCACTTATAGCTATATCAATGAATGTATCAAATATCAGGACAATCTATGTAATATATCTCTTTGTTTTAAAGGTCCTCATTTGGACTACATTTAGTTACTTTACTGAATATCCCCGGAAATATTGGAAATTTTTTTTTTCAAAAACGAAAATACAAACTTAAAATCTAGAAATACTTATTAGATTACTAGTCTGTTTACTATCATTGGGATCGGCTTGATCTCATCTTTTCAAATATGATGATATCTCAAAATCTATATTTTGCGACTTATGACTCATTTTCCTGAAACACATCACATTTGTGGAGTGCTTAACGCTTCTCATAGCATGAATGAAGATACGTATCAAATGTCAAGACAGTGTATTACGCACTGATTTACACTTATTGGTGGTGTGTTTCAGGGAAATGAGTCAAACTCCACAAAAATCGATTTTGAGATATCATTATATTTGAACAGATGACATCAAGCCGATTCCAATGGTGGTAAACATTAGGACATTCTATAAGTACTTCTACATTTTCAGTTTAATATTTTTATTTTTGAAAAGGAAAAAATGTTTGCAATATTTGTGGGTTCACAATTACTAGTAAATTAGATAAATATACTCTATATGATGGTCCCAGAACCGCAAGGATATATTTAATAAGTTACTGTCCTAGAAGTTAGTACAGGTATTTATACCGCCCTAGGGAGTAGAAATGAAAAACGGAAAACATTCCAACAAAGATATCTTGCAAATAAATCACTTTGTAGAATATGAATTTTGTGATTTGTGACTCATTTTACTAAAACACATTTGAGTTTTGTTGAGAGCGGCAAGGTTGGTGGTGGGTTCAGGGGTTGCTAAGGGCAACTTGTACTTCCCTGCTCCTAGCCCTCAAGTTTGTCATGGGTCAGATTTTCGGAAAATGCACAATCTACATTTCTACACATCTCTCAAAATCTGCTAAATTAGTGTGAAAAATGATTAATACTGAATATATCTGAGCGTATTCTGTATTGTTTTCATTCAATAAATTTATCTGGTCAAGTTGAACTGTATTTTGAACCTGATTTTTTGTAAATTTGAGTTATTTAAGGGGATTGGTGAAAGCCAATTGTACATTTTCTGAAGACTTGACCCTCATGGTGATCGCCATTTATGTATTTTACCATGGATGACAATACTTTCAGTCCTGGTACTTTCCTTGTTCTAAAGTTAAAGCTTTTCTCTTTGAAATGTTTATGTTCTAGCCCTGTTGCAGCCCTGTCACACCCTTCACTGAAGATATTTCAAGGCTTGACCAGGTAAATGTAGCCCCCTTAGGCTTTGTCAGTCAAATCACAACAATCCAAAATGCTCCAACTAAAACATATAGCCCATACGACCCAAATAAATGACCAACTCATCACTCATTGTTTTGTATTGTAAAAGCATTGTATTAACATTGTGTTAGCACCAGTCCACCATCATAGCACTAGCATTACAAAAACTAGAACCAGTGTGAGTCTGTATATGTCATACAAGCTGAGAATGCTGCGTCAACTGAATCTCTAATAAAAACTCTGTAAACCATGTCAGATATAACCAAGACTAGGTAATCAAGAATACTATAGTTTATTTCACCCTTGATAATCTTAGCCCATATAGATAACATAGGCTCTGTATATTGTTTAGCTGGTCAGTAACTGATATGCTCAGCCCATATAGATAACATAGGCTCTGTATATTGTTTAGCTGGTCAGTAACTGATATGCTCAGCCCATATAGATAACATAGGCTCTGTATATTGTTTAGCTGGTCAGTAACTGATATGCTCAGCCCATATAGATAACATAGGCTCTGTATATTGTTTACCTGGTCAGTAACTGATATGCTCAGCCCATAGAGATAACATAGGCTCTGTATATTGTTTACCTGGTCAGTAACTGATATGCTCAGCCCATAGAGATAACATAGGCTCTGTATATTGTTTACCTGGTCAGTAACTGATATGCTCAGCCCATAGAGATAACATAGGCTCTGTATATTGTTTAGCTGGTCAGTAACTGATATGCTCAGTCCATATAGATAACATAGGTTCTGTATATTGTTTAGCTGGTCAGTAACTGATATGCTCAGCCTATAGAGATAACATAGGCTCTGTATATTGTTTACCTGGTCAGTAACTGATATGCTCAGCCTATAGAGATAACATAGGCTCTGTATATTGTTTAGCTGGTCAGTAACTGATATGCTCAGCCCATAGAGATAACATAGGCTCTGTATATTGTTTAGCTGGTCAGTAACTGATATGCTCAGACCATAGAGATAACATAGGCTCTGTATATTGTTTAGCTGGTCAGTAACTGATATGCTCAGTCCATAGAGATAACATAGGCTCTGTATATTGTTTAGCTGGTCAGTAACTGATATGCTCAGTCCATAGAGATAACATAGGCTCTGTATATTGTTTACCTGGTCAGTAACTGATATGCTCAGACCATAGAGATAACATAGGCTCTGTATATTGTTTAGCTGGTCAGTAACTGATATGCTCAGCCCATGGAGATAAGATAGGCTCTGTATATTGTTTACCTGGTCAGTAACTGATATGCTCAGACCATAGAGATAACATAGGCTCTGTATATTGTTTAGCTGGTCAGTAACTGATATGCTCAGCCCATGGAGATAAGATAGGCTCTGTATATTGTTTACCTGGTCAGTAACTGATATGCTCAGACCATAGAGATAACATAGGCTCTGTATATTGTTTACCTGGTCAGTAACTGATATGCTCAGCCCATGGAGATAAGATAGGCTCTGTAAATTGTTTAGCTGAACTGAAGTGATATTGCTCATGGGCAATACTTGGCTGACCTGGTTTTTGGTAAATGTATGCTCTCTTATCTTCCGCAGTTCTGGCTCTTCTTCGGGGCAAATCAAGCTTTAGAGATGATCATTTGATTATTTATTCCTCAACATTGCTATAGATCATGTCAGTTACATAAGTTATATGGGAGGGGTGAAATAAACACAGAATAACCCTTAAATTGGCATGGATGAATATCCACGCTCGCCTTGAATCTTGGTAGTTCTGTCTATACAAATATCATTGTCATGTCTTACAGAAAGATGAGTCAAAAGCCACAAGATTGATATTTTCCAAAGTGTTTTATTCACAAGGTCCCCTGGTAAAATATTTTTTGTATTTTGTGCTCCAAGTCATATAAATGTACCAAGTGTCAGGACAGTGTATCAAATATATCCTTGCATTTCTCGGCTCATTCTATTGAGTACATTTGGCTACTTTACTAACAAGCTAGTTTTGGTTTGATGGAATTTTGTTGATTCAGAAGTTTGTTTATGGCTAGAAAATTTATGCATTTTGACTAATTATTTCTAGTATCTATGGGCTTGAATTAATTCAGAATGGATAAATGAAATTTCTGATTGACGTAGGGGCTGAAAAAAGCGGGACTCCATTCAATACTATGCTAATACAAACATGATTATGTTCTTCATTCATTATATGCTCTTCTCATGGCCTAATCAGGGAATGAAACAAACCTTTGATTTGTATTTGTAATTAGATACTGGTGGATATATGTGATGTGTTTCAGGAAAATGAGTCATAAGTCGCAAAATTGATATTTTTCAAAGTGTTTTTTCACAAGATCACATTATTGGAATGTTCTAATTCTGGGGGAGTTTATTCCCTCTAGCTATATCAATCGAGGTATCAAATATCAGGACAATCCATGTAATATATCCTTTCGTTTTAAAAGTCCTCATATGGACTAAATTTAGTTACTTTACTGTTTATTGACCCCCAGACATATTGGAAACATTTTTTTCAAAAACAAAAATATCAAACTTAAAATCTAAAAATACTTATTAGATCATTAGACTGTTTACTATCATTGGAATCGGCTTGATCTCGTCGTTTCAAATATAATTGTATCTCAAAATCAATTTTTTGCGACTTATGAATCATTTTCCTGAAACACATCACATATTAGAGAATACTATTTACTCCACAATGAAAGGAGGATCACCGTCCTACAGCCCATGATCATTCCACCTTGAATGTTTGCCCCAGAGACTGTTGCTACCACTGCTCCTGACCCTGCTGTTAACCAGCCCATGATCATTCCACCTTGAATGTTTGCCCCAGAGACTGTTGCTACCACTGCGGCAGACTCTGCTGTTAACCAGCCCATGTCTAGCCTCCGCCCGAGGATACCAATCTGGACAAGCAGCAGAAAGATGACCAAATGGAGGATGATAATTCAAATTAGTAGGACTATTTATATATTATACATTTTTATAACATTACTGCCCAGACATTTCTGAGATTTTGTATATCTCTTGTGCTTCCAAAGACACTTTGTTGTGTTGTGTTCGTCCAAGGAGGCCTGAAAGAACAGAATTCTGAGGGACGCTTCCCTTTCTGATGTATTTATGATGTCTGGATAAAAATACAATACATATATAGTCACTGTCTGGAATGCTGAAGTGTTGTGACCAGTGATATATTATTGATTCTACCTGCTATTTCTCCTCCATGTTATTGTATTACTGCATTTTATATTGTTGATACTGAGTATCACATTACTTAATGATTGTAGTTTGGATACCCTTTTATTGACAAGTTGTCTTGGTCCTGTTTATATATCAGGGATGTTGCGACCTGTCTTATTGTTATCTAGTAGCGAGGACACTAATGCTGCTATTTGTGAATGCTGCAGAGATATATTATTATTACACGGGTTCGCGTTGATAATTCTCTTTACTCCACGGTGAAGTATGTATCACATAACATTTGTATGTAGAGGAGTGTGGTACATACCGTGTGGTACATTGTTTTGTACCACACGCAAAATAAGCTCATTTGATTGGCTCCCTTCCACGCGGGAAAATGCGTTGTCAATGACTCTTACTAGCGTTACTAACGTCGCGACGTTACGATGTACACTATTGCGTCGTCGCCGGCATCAGTGAGAGAAGCATGGCTGTCACTTCGTAAGTAAATAAAGGACTTTGTGTTATAATTTATAATTAATTTAATAGCACCGTGGAGTAAAAATAGCACCGCATCTCGTAGGTGGTCTGGCTCAAAGGATCACATTGACCCTCGACGATTCTTTTCGATATAACACACTCGCCTATCGGCTCGTGTGCCATGCGAAAAGAAACGTCTTGGGTCAATGTGATCCTTTGAGCCAGACCACCTACTCGTGCGGTACTATCATAATATATTTTTGTTACCTACTGTTTATATGTATCCTTCACCTTTTATACTCCTTATGTACGATTTTTAAATTGGGTTTAAAACTGTTAAATTGAAGAGGGGGCATTGTAGTGGAAGTGCTACACCCTGGTGTTTGACTCTAGATCAGCACTATTCACAGTTAATTCAACCCTGTTCTTACCACTAGGTGTGCTGCTTTACTCCCATAATGTATTATATCAGCAGCTGGTGTATGCCACCGTTTCACTACAATCTATAACTATCTTAGGCCTTATGCTATTTATGTACTTTCTTATAAGCACTTGTGTTCCCATTACCCCTATTTACACTCTCATATGATATTCACGGACATATGTTGTCCGCTTCTGAGATGTTATCACCTTTACCAACTGTGTGGCTTTGTTAACCCAAGGAGGGCATCAAAGCATCTGGGCCACTAGGGCCACTTGTCCAGCAAGTAATAAAGCGGTTTGGTTGTTTGGCAATGCTTTGTTTGGTTTTATTTGTCTTGTGACATCGAACATAAATACATACAGCATAGTAAAGCATGAATACGTTAAGCACAGGGCAGCTATAGCTATGTACAGCATAGTAAAGCATGAATACGTTAAGCACAGGGCAGCTATAGCTATGTACAGCATAGTAAAGCATGAATACGTTAAGCACAGGGCAGCTATAGCTATGTACAGCATAGTAAAGCATAAACACTAAACATTAAAGATGGATAGATGAACCACAGGGAAGCTATAGCTATGTCCAGCATAGTAAAGCATAAATACTAAACATCAAAGATGGATAGATTAAGCACAGGTATAGCTATGTACAGCATAGTAAAGCATAAACACTAAACATCAATGATGGATAGATTAAGCACAGGTATAGCTATGTCCAGCATAGTAAAGCATAAACACTAAACATCAATGATGGATAGATTAAGCCCAGCTATAACTATGTCCAGCATAGTAAAGTATGAATACTAAACATCAAAGATGGATAGATTAACCACAGGGAAGCTATAACTATGTCCAGCATAGTAAAGCATAAATACTAAACATCAAAGATGGATAGATTAAGCACAGGTATAGCTATGTACAGCATAGTAAAGCATAAATACTAAACATTAAAGATGGATAGATTAACCACAGGGAAGCTATAGCTATGTACAGCATAGTAAAGCATAAATACTAAACATTAAAGATGGATAGATGAACCACAGGGAAGCTATAGCTATGTCCAGCATAGTAAAGCATAAATACTAAACATCAATGATGGATAGATTAAGCACAGGTATAGCTATGTACAGCATAGTAAAACATAAATACTAAACATCAATGATGGATAGAATAAGCACAGGGAAGCTATAGCTATGTACAGCATAGTAAAGCATAAATACTAAACATCAACGATGGACAGATTAAGCACAGGGAAGCTATAGCTATGTCCAGCATAGTAAAGCATAAACACTAAATACCAAAGATAGATAAATTAAGCCCAGCTATAGCTATGTACAGCATAGTAAAGCATAAATACTCAACCTGAAGAAGGATTAATCAAGTACTGGGCATACATCAATAACTATGATTGAACAACGCTAGTCATATCCTGTTCTGGCCACCTCTATAGATCAATTCACTAAATAAAGGAATACAAAAAAAAACTGTTATGAGATATTATGCTATGGATTATCAGACAATGAAATATGAAAGATGTGCCTTTTTTCAGGATTTGATCAGTCTATACTGGATATGACTTGTCTAAACTAGTCTCTACTGGATGGTACCTGTCAAATCTAGATTTAACCAGTCTCTACTGGATCCTACTTGTCAACATAGGATTTATCATATGACTGAGTCTTGAATGGTCATGACGTCACTGTACAATACAGTGAGTTTACATTGTACACCTTGTGAGCGGCAAGTATATCGATTATATTGTACACTCACAGCTGAATCATATATAAAGGATCTGACTGGTCTACGTTGGACTGGTTCTCAACTTCTGTAGGATTCCTCGGGGCCGCTGGGCATGGTGTGGGCGCGCCCAAGGGAGATGCGCTGAAGAGAGCTGATAGACAGGCTCTTAGAGACGCGGAGTGTGTGGTCCCACAGGGTGAAAAGACTGGGCCACCAACTACTACCACTTCCCTCCTTTAAACACAACAAGAGGCAAGAGAATCAGAAATACAGCTTGACACATACAAAGCAAGACTCAGAAATACAGCTTGACACATACAAAGCAAGAGTCAGAAATACAGCTTGACAGATACAAAGCAAGAGTGAGAAATACAGCTTGACAGATACAAAGCAAGAGTGAGAAATACAGCTTGACACATACAAAGCAAGAGTGAGAAATACAGCTTGACACATACAAAGCAAGAGTGAGAAATACAGCTTGACACATAAAGCAAGAGTGAGAAATACAGCTTGACACATAAAGCAAGAGTGAGAAATACAGCTTGACACGTAAAGCAAGAGTGAGAAATATAGCTTGACACATAAGGCAAGAGTCAGAAATACAGCTTGACACAAATAAAGCAAGAGTCAGAAATACAGCTTGACACATATAAAGCAAGAGTCAGAAATACAGCTTGACACACATAAAGCAAGAGTCAGAAATACAGCTTGACACAAATAAAGCAAGAGTCAGAAATACAGCTTGACACATACAAAGCAAGAGTCAGAAATACAGCTTGACACATACAAAGCAAGAGTCAGAAATACAGCTTGACACATACAAAGCAAGAGTCAGAAATACAGCTTGACACATACACAGCAAGAGTCAGAAATACAGCTTGACACAAATAAAGCAAGAGTCAGAAATACAGCTTGACACAAATAAAGCAAGAGTCAGAAATACAGCTTGACACATACAAAGCAAGAGTCAGAAATACAGCTTGACACATACAAAGCAAGAGTCAGAAATACAGCTTGACACATACAAAGCAAGAGTCAGAAATACAGCTTAAAAGTAGTGTAGGGTGCAGGACGCTAGGGTACAGAGTTGTGACAGCAGTTGGTTGTGACAGCAGTTGGTTGTGACAGCACAAGGAACAAGATACAAGAATACAGTTCCCAAGAGCCAATGCAAAGACAACAATAAGATAGCAAATATACAATAGTGCCAAGCTACTAAGTTAGCAGGTGTCACATGCTGGGGTGCCAAGCTACTAAGTTAGCAGGTGTCACATGCTGGGGTGCCAAGCTACTAAGTTAGCAGGTGTCACATGCTGGGGTGCCAAGCTACTAAGTTAGCAGGTGTCACATGCTGGGGTGCCAAGCTACTAAGTTAGCAGGTGTCACATGCTGGGGTGCCAAGCTACTAAGTTAGCAGGTGTCACATGCTGGGGTGCCAAGCTACTAAGTTAGCAGGTGTCACATGCTGGGGTGCCAAGCTACTAAGTTAGCAGGTGTCACATGCTGGGGTGCCAAGCTACTAAGTTAGCAGATGTCACATGCTGGGGTGCCAAGCTACTTAGTTAGCAGGTGTCACATGCTGGGGTGCCAAGCTACTAAGTTAGCAGGTGTCACATGCTGGGGTGCCAAGCTACTAAGTTAGCAGGTGTCACATGCTGGGGTGCCAGTGAATGTGAAGTGATAGTGTGTCAGTGCAGAGGGAGCGGGTAAATAGCATAGAATAGTCATGTTGTTATTAGGAAATAATCATATCATGAGAATGTAGTCAGAGTAATATAATAAATGATGTATTGTCAATATTTATGTAAATCATTTGTAGCATGAAATGTGAGTGTGAATAAAAGAGATGTTAAGCACACTGATAGAGTGATACAGTGAGAGCAGTGGGGAGTGATATATATATAGTATAGGGCCAAAAAGAAATAGGTGTGTTTCCGATTTATCTGGCTGAAAACTATGTGGGAGGGTTGGTAACTTTTTTTTCTTTTTTACTTTTTTTTTTTGGAAACCACCACCCAGGAACTGAAAAAAATGTCTATTTCATAACAATAGTTGTTTTAAACATGGGATATGTGCTTTTTGACAGTTTCGGGTTAGAAAAACCCATTTTCCTGCTTTTATAAGCTTTTTTTGTCAAAAAATCCAAAAAAAGGAGTGTATGATGAAAAACAAATCAGGTATGGTAACAAGATTTGTAGATAGGGTAAGGTTTTTCTAGGTAGGGGGGGGGGGGGGGTAAATTGGAAACACACCTATTTTTTGTTTTGGCCTAAAAGTCAGTAGGTAGGTGAACACTTGGTGCAGACAAAGTTCTCCAGTTGCCAAACTGACATTTGGGGGCCACGCATATTTTGTGGTATGGATGATGTTTAATGGTGGATTCTGGTAATATAACATGTCCTGGGGCCCGTCACTCCATTTTCTCACTAACTATTTCTCCATTCCAATCCACTATAAAACATCACCCATACCACAAAACATGCTTTTCTGAGGTTTAGTTGGTGAACACTTTTTAGTCAGTGAACAGGCAAATGCTGAACTGGTGATGAATTCTATTTTCATGGGAATCCTGATGACCCTGACATTGCCTATGTAGGTGTGTATACCTGCTGCTGTACAAGGACACACACAACTAGACACACAGTGAGTTGAAGTATATATAAAGTCATACTTACAGTGTTATACCTGTTGTATACTGACCACCACAAACACACAACTACACCTAGAGTGAGGTAAAGCCTACTTACAGTGTTATATCTGCTGTTGTATGAGGGCGGGGGCTCCTTCCCCTTACAGAAGAGCCTGAGGAAGGTGAGGCGGAACTGTTTGCTCATGCTACAGTAGAGGGTGAAGTTTATAGCATTGTTAATCAGCGCAATGATGTCCATCATGTCCCCCAGGGGCATGTATACACCATCAAAGAATCCTGGCAGGATGCCAGAGAGCAGCGCCAGCACCCCTTGTGGCAGCTCAGTGAACAAGAAGAGTACAATGACGGCCACCAGCATGCGAGTGGTGCGGGCGTGCTCCCGCCGCTTGGACCTGGCGAGGCGCACCAGTGTGGACTGTCTTTGTAAGCGGCGTGTGCGCTGGTGGGAGTGTCTCATGGTACCCAGCAGCAGGAACCCAAACACTGACATGAGAGCACAAGGGATGAGTTTGATGAGGATGGCATGGATCCAGAAGTTGGACCTGGTGATGAAGGCGCCGAGGGGTGAGGAGCTGTCCACGGCCACCACGTCCCAGTACAGGGTGGAGTTGGTGGGGGAGGACAGGTGGGGAGCTATAGAGAAGGACAAGTAGTTGGGGATGAGTATAAACACTGCCCACAGATACACCAGCAGGGTCAGGTACCAGGCCCGGGTGTTGCTGCACATCTGAGCCTTGTCCCGTGATAACCGCACAAACACATAGCGAAACACAGCCAGCAGCACCCCCAGCCATATAGACACTGTGTGAGCAGTCACAGAGAAGTTGATGTGGAAGAGGAAGAAGTGGAGCCAGGGGCGGGTGTTGCGCTGCGGGCTGGGGCGGGGGCCGTGGATGATGTAGAACTGCAGGGCAAAGGGTACATAGCTACACATGGTGAGTAAGTCACTCAGTGCCAGGCCGGTCAGGATGGTGTTGGTGGAGCTCAGCATGTTGTGGCGGGTCAGCACCAGGATGTTGAAGATGTTGCTCACTATGCCATAGGCACACACTATAAGGCTCACGTATCCATGGTAACCAGCATACCAGGCCTGGAAGTCATAGAGCTGGGCAGACTGGTAGGTGTGGTTGAGCATTGCTCTGTCTGCCCCTCGCCCCTGCTGCGGTCTCTCTCCTGTGTCTCTGGTCTACCCCTGCCTGACCATGTATCACACCTGCAGCAAACACAAACACCAAATATTAGTATTTATTTAGTTTAAGATATGTTATGTGTTTCAGGAAAATGAGTCATAAGTTGCAAAAAATAGATTTTGAGATACCATTATATTTGAAAGGATGAGACCAAGCCGATTCCAATGATAGTAAACAGTCTAATAATCAAATAAGTATTTCTAGATTTAAAGTTTGATATTTTCGTTTTTGAAAAAAAAGTTTCCAATATTTCTTGGGGTCAATAAACAGTAAAGTAACCAAATATACTCCATATGAGGACCTTTAAAACGAAGAGATATATTACATAGATTGTCCTGCAATTTAATACATCGATTGATATAGCTATAAGTGATAAACTGCCCAAAGATTAGAACATTCCAAAAATATGATCTTGTGAAAAAAACACTTTGAAAAATATCAATTTTGCGACTTATGACTCATTTTCCTGAAACACATCACATATGTGATCTGTTTCGGGAAAATGAGTCATAAGTCGCAAAATATGGATTTTGAGATATCACCATATTTGAAAAGATGAGATCAACCCGATTCCAATGAATGTAAACATTAAGGACATCTAATAAGTATTTTTATCTTTTTAGTTACATATTTTTATTTTTGAAAAACATGTCTGCAATATTTTTAGGTGGATAATTACCAGTAAAGTAGCTAAATATACTCAATGGGATGATCTAAGAAACGCGATGATATAATTAATAAACTGTCTTGAAATTTGGTAGATGTATTCATACAACCACAAGGACTAGACACTCCAAACATGAAAATATTCCAACAAAGAGATCATGTAAGTAAACGACTTTGAAGAACACCACGACTTGTGACTCATTTTCCTGAAACACATCACATATTATTTCCTAAAAGCATTGTACAAACAGGAAGCAGGGTGGGTGAGGGAAGTGGCACCAGGGGTACCAGTCTTCCGATAGTTTAGCACTTAATTCTTTCACTTCCTTTCGTTTAATGAGGGGAAATCATTGAGATGGAATAATTCCTCCCCTATTAAGATTGCTAAGTGACAGGCTTTGCAATACAGAGTTCTGCATTTTACAATCAGCTGTAATAAATACCTTAAACAAGTCAAAATAAAACTTAAGCTGTGACTACTGTGAAGGAATAGATACGATTGACCATTTCTTCATCAATTGTTCTAAACCTAGCTTGATATGAGAAAGATTAAGAAGGTGGATCAGATATAGTCAAGTTTTGTCTGGTTTCCATGAGAGCGATTTTAACAAGACAAATATTTTGCTAGGATATTATAGTGGGGAAAACAGCCTGAAAAACATGATAAACTGTGATTCGTTTTAGGAAAATGAGTCATAAGTCGCAAAATATGGATTTTGAGATATCATTATATTTGAAAAGATGAGGTCAAGCCGATTCCAATGATAGTAAACAGTCTAATGAAATAATGAGTATTACTAGATTTTAAGTTTGATATTTTCGTTTTAGAAAAAAAACTTCCAATATTTCTGTGGGTCAATAAACAGTAAAGTAACTAAATGTAGTCCATATGAGGACCTTTAAAACGAATGAATATATTACGTAGATTGTCCTGAAATTTGATACCTCGATTGATATATCTCTAAGTGATAAACCCTCTAAAAATTAGAACTTTCCAATAATGTGATCTTGTGAAAAAAACACTTTGAAAAATATCAATTTTGCGACACATGACTCATTTTCCTGAAACACATCACAAATTTACTGGGTGATAGTAGCTGCAAAAGCCTCCATATACAGGCAGAGGATTTTCCACAGCAATAGAATTATATTCAGAGCCTTTGCTAATGAGATGAATGTGAATATGTATAAGAGTTGCAGAGTATATAACGATCTCATACAAGGAAGAGGTAAAATAAAAAAAAAAAGGGAATGGGGAAAAATCGTCAGCGAAATGGAGGGTGAAGAAAAATAAACATTGTCTGGTATTTGTAACTTTGAGAGATAGAAAATTGAAAATTAAAAAAAACAACTTGCGATTAGAATTGTAAAAGCCTCAATGACAGGTCACGCTGAACAAAACCTTTAAAAACCTTTGTCAAAAATACCTTTAAAAACCTTTGTCAAAAATAAAAATATCAAACTTAAAATATAGAAATACTTATTAGGTGTCCTAGTGTTTACTATCATTGGAATCACCTTTATCTCCTCTTTTCAAATATAGTGATATCTCAAAATCCATATTTTGCTACTTATGACTCATTTCCCTGGAACACATCACATATGATACTGGTGTCACTACATTATTGTTGTTAGTGTTTATGTCATTTTACACCTTTGTTATGTGATAATTGCAATGTAATATGGAATGTCAAGTTCAAGTTCAATGTCATGTTCAGTGGAAGGTGAAGAACTGCTTTTCTGACATGAAAAGGGATTGACTCCAAAGCGTTACTCAATTTATGACATGAAATGAAAATACTTTATTTACCAATTTAATACATATGTGGTTCGTTTTAGGAAAATAAGTCATAAATGGCAAAATATGGATTATGAGATATCACCATATCAAGATCAAGCCGATTCCAATGATAGTGAACACTAAGACATCCCTTTGATATTTTTATTTTTGAAAAAAAGTCATGTGCAGCTGCTTAGGTAATGAGCTGGATGCGTACGTCGGGACCCTATCAGAGCACGTTTGTACGTCGGTGACCTACGCATCGTTCTCAGCAACATTTTATATAACTTTGGTGAACTAAAATAATCTGGATGCATGCGCAAAATAGTTTTTTCCCCTTCGTAGTGAAACTGAGGCCCAAAGCCTGTTTATTCAGCCCCGAACACTGGGCAATACAGACTTGCTATGAGAACGTCAGGCCGACGGGACTGGCTGACAGGACGTCCTGGGGTTGACTGCAATTATTGCGATCACCACTTGGTGAAATTTAAAAAATACTGATTTCTTTTTTCATTCTTAAATACAGCTGTCATCTTTATCACTAATTCCCAAATGTATTCACTATTGATAGTGTATTTCCATTATTCCGAATTGCGCGTGCGTGGGGCCTGGTGCTTAAACTCTTTTTGCTGCGGGTGGCACTAAGTACCAATGCATCCCTAAGAGATAGGGTTAGGTTAGCGTCGTGGCGATAGGTGTGTAGCGCTAAAACAGCCTATTAATTGCTTCGAAATAATTTATAATTGGTTGTGAATGTGCATTTGCCCTTTCTGCCAAAGATAGTAGATTGGTCTATGCTTTAGCCTCGCCGACTATAGGTCAGGCAGGAGATGGGCCTTGGCATCCCGTGGCCTACAGTCACCACTCAACCAAAACTTTTATTTCCTAAGAAAAAGGTTTACAGTTTCTGCTATAAGCAGTTCTTCCAACCATCCCTGTGGGAATAATCATGAGCATACAACATAAACAGTGACAACTAGATTCATAATACAGAGAATAGCTACTTAAGCACATAGCAGAAAAGTCTGCTCCTCCCAGGTATTCCACCTTACTGGGGTATTTTGAATAGCATATTAACGTTGGCAAGAACGCTTTATATGCGACAAAGGTGATCATCTATCTTGACATAGTCATGGATAGGTATATTTTATACAATAATAATACACACTCATGGAGTGGTAAACAATACTGACCACTCTAATACCCTACTTGTCTCAATTTCTAGTTAAGCCATAGAGTACGAGATTACATATATTATTTTTATTATTTTATCTAGACTGGGGAATATCTGATTCAGTTTTTATATAAGCTTAAATCATACCTACCTACACTATATAAAAGTTTAAGTTACACCTACCTACACTATATAAATGTTTAAGTTACACCTACCTGGGCTATTATATAAATGGTTCACAGTTAACACTATTCTGCAGCACCAGTGAAATTCAGCAGTTCAGCAATGATGAGTAGATCTGAGCAGTTCCACATGAGCAGTTCCTCCTGTAGTGAGCAGCTATGAGCAGGAGATGGCAGGGTCTGGTATCAGTCACATGTGAGTGAGTGAGTCAATCACTGGGTCTATATGGAGGAGTAACTCGTTGGTTATATGGAGGAGCAACTCGTGAGTGTGCAGGTGAGGAGGAGGAGGTTGTGCTTATGTACTGAGCTGCTCACATGTCTTTAACTCCTGCACCAGTGACACCTGACCCAGCAGCAGCCGTCAGTGAGCAAGTGAGCAGGTGTGTGAGCAGGTGTGTGAGCAGGTGTGTGAGCAGGTGTGTGAGCAGGTCACCCCGTCCACCAGTCAGTGAGCAGGTCAGTCAGTGCATGAGCAGGTTAATTGCTCAAGGCACTTGTTCCTGCTGCTGTACAATTCCTGTGAACCACCTCCCACTGTGCGGTCTGTGCGTCACACTGCTTTGTATGTCTGCCACCTTCCCTGCACGACTTTTCTCTGTGATGAAAGAAAAACACAGCATGAATATAATTGATTAATTATATCATTCAAACTATAGATCCTTATACAACTTCTCACTTTAATAACTCATATTATATATGTCATTATAAAAAAACTCTACTTTTCCTAATAAATATCAATAAATATCACTTTTCACTAGTACCATATTATCCCTCTCTGTTGCTGACCAATCACAACGCTCACTACACTTTTACACATGTGTACACATGTGTAACACATTTCAAGCTATATAAACTAAAGGAATCCTGCAGTTGTCATGTATAACCCCTGATGAAGACCCGAGTTGGGTCGAAACGCGTTGGGTAAAAGAATAAAACAAAGTACTTCAAGAAAGACGTGATGGAGTGATATTTACTGGGGTTTCCATACCTTATATCATAATTATATTATTCTTGTAATTGTTTGGGTTTGGGTTTGGGTTTGGGTTATATGGGTCATGACACTGGCAAATGTACATAGAAGGAATCCACCAAGGGTGGAGCGGGAAGGAGCGTACACCCCAAGGTGTAGGAAGGCTTGCGAGGGCGCAAAACGCCCAAGGGATCTTTCCGCACCGAGGGGTGTAAGCTCCTTCCCACTCCACCCGAGGTGGATTCTGGATTTATTCCACCCTTTCAAAAAGTAAGTATGGGCTACTTGTGAAATAACCTTTTAAACTATCATAATTAAAGAAATATATTGTCTAATTGATTCTAATTAATCGTATTTCTTCAGAATCCCACTCACACAAAGAGTAGTTCATTTCATAGCTTTGTTTACATCATGATGTTCCCTCAGATAATGCGTCAATGACGGCCAATCATTTTGTCCGGCAAGGTTAAGTATCCAGTAAACCATAACATTAACAAAATGATTCCAACTACATTTAGCTGGTATGAAAAAAATATTAATGATATGTGATGTGTTGCAAAGAAATTTGTCACAAGTTGCAAAAGTGACATTTTTCAAGTGGTTTATTTGCAAGATGTCTTGGTGAGAAGTTGTTCATTTTTGGCGTGCTTAACACTGTTTGTAACATGAGAATATCCACCACATTTATACCAAAATTATATGTGATGTGTTCCAGGAAGATGAGTCACAAGTCGCAAAATTGATCTTTTTCAAAACGTTTTTATCACAAGATCTCTTTACTGAAATATTCTGATTTTTAGTGGATATAGCACTGATAGTCATATGAATCCGTGAAACTAATTTCAGGACATTGTATTGAATATATCTTTGCCTTTTTAAGGCCTTTCTATGGAGTATATTTAGTTACTTTACTGTTAATTACCCATCCAGAAACATTTGCAAACTTTTTTTTCAAAAATTAAATTATCAAACTTAATATAGAAATACATATTAGGTGTCCTAGTGTTTACTGTCATTGGAATCAGCTTGATCTCCTCTTCTCATATATGTGATGTGTTTCAGGAAAATGAGTCATAAGTCGCCAAAAATAGATTTTGAGATACCATTATATTTGAATAGATGAGATCAAGCCGATTCCAATGATAGTAAACAGTCTAATAAAATAATAAGTATTTCTAGATTTTAAGTTTGATATTTTCGTTTTTGAAAAAAAAAGTTACCAATATTTCCAGCAGTCACTAAACAGTAAAGTAACTAAATGTAGTCCATATGAGGACCTTTAAAACCAAAGGATATATTACATAGATTGTCCTGAAATTTGATACATCAATTGACATAACCATAAGTGACACACTCTCCAAAGATCAGAACATTTCAATAATGTGATCTTGAGAAAAAAACGCTTTGAAAAATATCAATTTTGCGACTTATGACTCATTTTCCTGAAACACATCACATATTGTGATATCTCAAAATCCATTTTTAGCGACTTATGACTCATTTTCCTAAAGCGGATCACATATATCTATGCATACCTGAGGTTATCCTTCAGAGTATATTGAACTACTTAACTAGTAAATGTCCACCCAGAAATAGTGCAATTTTTATTTCAAGAATACAAATATTTGAAAAGATGGTGAACAAGATTAAGATTTCTTTGAAATTCACTTTGAAAAATATCCATTTCGCGACTTGTGACTCATTTTCTTGTGACACATAACAATTGGTCTGCCTGCTGATGCTCATTCCCATACACATACAGGAAAATGAGTCACAAGTTGCAAAAAGGATATATTTTTCAATGTCAGGAACTCCCCATCATATAGGAATATAATATAAGGAAAGGATCACCCCATAGATGATAAATCACACAGGAATGTGATATTTTTTTTTTTTTTTTTTTTTTTTTATTAGAAACGTTTATTAATCGATACACAAAATAATATGACGATATACAATCTATTCTTGCAGAGTACAGTGACATGTGTATAATTGGTAGGAAATGAGCCTCAGTTTTAACCATTTGAACAGTTAAATCTGGTTGAGTGGCTTTTACCTTTTGGTTCGATAAACTGTGACTTGTTTATGCATGTAACAACACAAATAGAAAGAGACTAGTTAAGAGAAGGAACTAGGAGAGAACTACGATGATAGGATGAGGGGTGAGAGATAGGAGGATATTTACAGTTTTAAGAGAATATAGGTAACATACATTCAGCCTTGGTTAAGGCTGTGAAAACCTTATAATCATTTATGTTTCTTGTGTCAACATTGAGATTGTTCCATAGTAACGCAGTTTTTCTTTGGACACTTTGGTCATAAGACACAATGTTTGGCCTATTTGAGAACAGCACTGGTGCCTGCCACTGTCTGGTCTGTCTTACATATTGGTCAACAAAGGCTGGTTTTTTGCTTCGTTTAAAGGCAAGGTTTAGGATATGAGCCCTCCTTCTGTCCACTAACTTTGGTACACTGGCTATTCTGTGAATAAGTAGTGTATTTGTTAACTTTGGGAGTTTGAGTGCAATTTTTTGGCACTTGTTTTGTAAAATTTGCAGTTTATCAATGTGCCTTGCTGCACAGCCGCTGTAGATAACATCACCGTAATCTAACAATGGTAGTATAAATACCTTGTAAATTCTTAGAAGAACCTGTGGTGGCAACAGTTTAGAAATTCTCTTGAGGAGGTACATTTTATGACTCACATTTTTATGGGTAGATCGCACTTGCATATCATATTTCAGATTGGCGTCTAATGTAATGCCCAAGTATTTGTAAGATTCTACACAATCAAGCTGAGTACCACTAATGATAATATTCGGTTTAACATGATTTACTCTGCTTCGAACACCTCTGAGGTGCATTGTCTTAGTTTTGCTCACATTCAATGTCAATTTATTAGACTCACACCAACGAAAAAAATTGTTAGTATCTTCTTGCAGTAGCACATTCAGGGTGTCAGTGTTATTATGGCTACAGTATATGACAGTGTCATCTGCAAAAAGCTTTACTCTGCTATGAACGAGACAATGTTCTACATCATTTACATAGATAAGAAAAAGCAGGGGCCCCAGGATAGATCCCTGGGGAACTCCATAATTTACACTAGCACTCAAAGATTCAGTATCATTGCAAACTGTTGTTTGTGTTCTCCCTGTGAGGTAGTTACGCAATAAGGCAAGCAAGTTGCCCTTAATACCATATTTGTCTAATTTGGCTAAAAGTACATTGTGGTTCACCGTATCAAATGCCTTTTTTAGGTAAAAAAATACAGCGAAAGAGGTGCTACCATTGTTCCTGTCTTTTAGTATGTCGTCTGTGAAGTCAGAGATCGTGTCCACAGTTGATCTTGATTTTCTGTAACCATTTTGTTTATCGGAAAGGACATTGTGATTTTCAAAGAAATCTAGTAGTCTACTGTGAATAACCTTTTCTAATAACTTCGACTGAATAGGAAGCTGGGTTATAGGCCTATAGTTAGAAATTACTGAGGCTTCTCCACCTTTGAACAGCAGGGTGACACATCCTTTTTTCCAGGAATTTGGAATCAAATTTGAAGCAAGTATGAGGTTAAATATGTGACTCAAGACAGAGGGTATCGCTTTGAATACATCTTTGAAAACAAACGACTTCATGAATGGAATATTGCTACCCTTGTTGACATTGATATCTTGTGCAATTTTTACAATTTCATCTGGATTTGTAAACACATCACTCAAGGTTTGTTCACACTCTTGCCCTATAAAAGTCCATGGCGCATCAATTTGTGCTGCTAAATTCTCTCCAATTGAGGCAAAAAAGTTATTGAAATGTGTAGCTACATTTTCAATGGGTACTGGTAGTTTAGTGTTGTCATCAATAATATTTATTTCATTGTTAGAATTTCTCGACTTTTTGGGAATGAGCAGGAATGTAATATAGGGATCCCCCCATAGATGATAAATCATACAGGAATGTAATATAGGGACCCCATAGAAGATAAATCACACAGGAATGTAATATAGGAATCACCCCATAGATGATAAATCACACAGGAATGTAATATAGGGATCCCCCCATAGATGATAAATCATACAGGAATGTAATATAGGGATCACCCCATAGATGATAAATCACACAGGAATGTAATATAGGGATCACCCCATAGATGATAAATCATACAGGAATGTAATATAGGGATCCCCCCATAGATGATAAATCATACAGGAATGTAATATAGGGATCCCCCCATAGATGATAAATCACACAGGAATGTAATATAGGGATCACCCCATAGATGATAAATCATACAGGAATGTAATATAGGGATCCCCCCATAGATGATAAATCATACAGGAATGTAATATAGGGATCCCCCCATAGATGATAAATCACACAGGAATGTAATATAGGGATCACCCCATAGATGATAAATCATACAGGAATGTAATATAGGGATCACCCCATAGATGATAAATCATACAGGAATGTAATATAGGGATCTCCCCATAGATGATAAATCACACAGGAATGTAATATAGGGATCACCCCATAGATGATAAATCACACAGGAATGTAATATAGGGATCACCCCATAGATGATAAATCATACAGGAATGTAATATAGGGATCCCCCCATAGATGATAAATCACACAGGAATGTAATATAGGGATCACCCCATAGATGATAAATCACACAGGAATGTAATATAGGGATCACCCCATAGATGATAAATCATACAGGAATGTAATATAGGGTTCACCCCATAGATGATAAATCATACAGGAATGTAATATAGGGATCTCCCCATAGATGATAAATCATACAGAAATGTAATATAGGGATCACCCCATAGATGATAAATCACACAGGAATGTAATAAAGGGATCACCCCATAGATGATAAATCACACAGGAATGTAATAAAGGAATCACCCCATAGATGATAAATCATACAGGAATGTAATATAGGGATCACCCCATAGATGATAAATAATACAGGAATGTAATATAGTCATCACCCCATAGATGATAAATAATAAAGGAATGTGATATAGGGACCCATAGATGATAAATCACACAGGAATGTAATATAGGGACCCCCCCATACATGATAAATCATACAGGAATGTAATATAGGGATCCCCCCATAGATGATAAATCACACAGGAATGTAATATAGGGATCTCCCCATAGATGATAAATCACACAGGAATGTAATATAGGGATCACCCCATAGATGATAAATCATACAGGAATGTAATATAGGGATCCCCCCATAGATGATAAATCACACAGGAATGTAATATAGGGATCACCCCATAGAAGATAAATCACACAGGAATGTAATATAGGGATCCCCCCATAGATGATAAATCATACAGGAATGTAGTATAGGGATCCATAGATGATAAATCACACAGGAATGTAATATACGGATCCATAGATGATAAATCATACATGAATGTAATATAGGGATCCCCCAATAGATGATAAATCACACAGGAATGTAATATACGGATCCCCCCATAGATGATAAATCACACAGGAATGTAATATACGGATCCATAGATGATAAATCATACAGAAATGTAATATAGGGATCACCCCATAGATGATAAATCATACAGGAATGTAGTATAGGGATCCATAGATGATAAATCATACAGGAATGTAATATAGGGACCACCCCATAGATGATAAATCATACAGGAATGTAATATAGGGATCACCCCATAGATGATAAATCATACAGGAATGTAATATAGGGATCCCCCATAGATGATAAATCACACAGGAATGTAATATAGGGAACACACCATAGATAATAAATCACACAGGAATGTAATATAGGGATCCCCCCATAGATGATAAATCATACAGGAATGTAATATAGGGACCCCATAGAAGATAAATCACACAGAAATGGAATATAGGGATCCCCCCATAGATGATAAATCACACAGGAATGGAATATAGGGACCCATAGATGATAAATCATACAGGAATGTAATATAGGAATCACCCCATAGATGATAAATCATACAGGAATGTAATATAGGGACCCCATAGAAGATAAATCACACAGGAATGTAATATAGGAATCACCCCATAGATGATAAATCATACAGGAATGTAATATAGGGATCACCCCATAGATGATAAATCATACAGGAATGTAATATAGGGATCACCCCATAGATGATAAATCACACAGGAATGTATTATAGGGACCCCCCCATAGATGATAAATCATACAGGAATGTAATATAGGGATCACCCCATAGATGATAAATCATACAGGAATGTAATATAGGGATCCCTTAGATGATAAATCACACAGGAATGTAATATAGGGATCACCCCATAGATGATAAATCATACAGGAATGTAATATAGGGATCCCTTAGATGATAAATCACACAGGAATGTATTATAGGGACCCCCCCATAGATGATAAATCATACAGGAATGTAATATAGGGATCACCCCATAGATGATAAATCACACAGGAATGTAATATAGGGACCCCCCCATAGATGATAAATCATACAGGAATGTAATATAGGGATCACCCCATAGATGATAAATCATACAGGAATGTAATATAGGGACCCATAGATGATAAATCACACAGGAATGTAATATAGGGATCACCCCATAGATGATAAATCATACAGGAATGTAATATAGGGACCCATAGATGATAAATCATACAGGAATGTAATATAGGGACCCCCCCATAGATGATAAATCATACAGGAATGTAATATAGGGATCACCCCATAGATGATAAATCATACAGGAATGTAATATAGGGACCCATAGATGATAAATCATACAGGAATGTAATATAGGGATCACCCCATAGATGATAAATCATACAGGAATGTAATATAGGGATCCATAGATGATAAATCATACAGGAATGTAATATAGGGATCACCCCATAGATGATAAATCATACAGGAATGTAATATAGGGATCACCCCATATATGATAAATCATACAGGAATGTAATATAGGGATCTCCCCATAGATGATAAATCATACAGGAATGTAATATAGGGATCACCCAATAGATAATAATTCATACAGGAATGTAATATAGGGATCCCCCCATAGATGATAAATCATACAGGAATGTAATATAGGGATCCATATATGATAAATCATACAGGAATGTAATATAGGGATCTCCCCATACATGATAAATCATACAGGAATGTAATATAGGGATCCCCCCATAGATGATAAATTATACAGGATTGTAATATAGGGACCCATAGATGATAAATTATACAGGAATGTAATATAGGGACCCATAGATGATAAATCATACAGGAATGTAATATAGGGATCCATAGATGATAAATCACACAGGAATGTAATATAGGGATCCTCCCATAGATGATAAATCACACAGGAATGTAATATAGGGACCCATAGATGATAAATTATACAGGAATGTAATATAGGGACCCATAGATGATAAATCATACAGGAATGTAATATAGGGATCCATAGATGATAAATCATACAGGAATGTAATATAGGGACCCATAGATGATAAATCATACAGGAATGTAATATAGGGACCCATAGATGATAAATCATACAGGAATGTAATATAGGGACCCATAGATGATAAATCATACAGGAATGTAATATAGGGATCCATAGATGATAAATCATACAGGAATGTAATATAGGGATCCATAGATGATAAATCACACAGGAATGTAATATAGGGATCCCCCATAGATGATAAATCACACAGGAATGTAATATAGGGATCACCCCATAGATGATAAATCATACAGGAATGTAATATAGGGATCCCCCCATAGATGATAAATCACACAGGAATGTAATATAGGGATCCATAGATGATAAATCACACAGGAATGTAATATAGAGATCCATAGATGATAAATCACACAGGAATGTAATATAGGGATCCCCCATAGATGATAAATCACACAGGAATGTAATATAGGGATCACCCCATAGATGATAAATCATACAGGAATGTAATATAGGGACCCATAGATGATAAATCATACAGGAATGTAATATAGGGATCACCCCATAGATGATAAATCATACAGGAATGTCATTGTAGAGGTAGCCTCCATGCAGGAAGGAGCTACGGTGAAGGTATAGGCATATGGCCATTAATAATTAAAGTTTCAGGTGCACTAATATATTATGACACAATGAGCTATAACAGAGGCTTTGGTTCCAGCTAAACATTATTAAAAACACATCTCCTCAGTTTATAGAATAAGGAAGCTTTGATCGTGACTGCCACAGGAAGACAGCCATTTATTATGATCGACAAACGACATAGACCATTTCTTAGAAGGACAAATGTGATATGTTTCCAGAAAATAACTCATAAGTCGCAAAATTGATATTTTTCCAAGTGTTCTATTTACAGGACCTCTTTATTGAAATGTTCTGATTTTTCTGGGTTATAGCACTGATATTCATATGAATCATGTAACAAATTCCGGGAAATTGTATCAAATATATCCTTGCGTTTTGAAGGCATTCATATTATGGAGTAATATTTAGTTATTTTACTGGTAAATTACCCATCCAGAAACATTGCAAACTTTTTTTTCAAAAATAAAAATATCAAACTTAAAATATAGAAATATTTATTATGTCTCCTATTGTTCACTATCATTGGAATCGGCTTGATCTCATCTGTTCAAATATTGTGATATCTCAAAATCCATATTTTCTAAAATGTATATTTAACTACTTACTAGCAACGCGAGTAAATTCAAGAGAGATAGAAGTATGCCCGATGCTATACCCGAGCTTGTTTGACCCTGCTGTGAAACACAGTAAAGAGGCTAGGGGAAGAAAATCGGGGTAAGGGCCATAAAAGGCCATAAAATGCCATAAAATCCACATGTTCTGGCAAATTTCAACTCATTAATTTATACAGAGAAATGGAAATATCACCACATTTAACATTGTTCCGATCTGATTTGAAGAATTACCATGAGATCTATTGATGGAGAAATCAGTAGGCTACACATTGACATGTTTTATGTGCTTCAAATCAAATCTGAAGATATTATCAAATGGAAAAAACTGATTGGAAATTAGTCAACAAATGAATTACTTCATGATACTGGCTCAGTTTTATTTTATTTTCATAAATCAGGTGTATAGGTCCCGAGCTATAGATGTTCTGAACCTGATTGTCAACTTATAAATCAGATTTATGCAATATTTAAACAATAATGAAAGAAACTTCACTTGCACCTCCAAAACGGAAATTGAGAGGGGAGACTGAAGGCCCTTTAAGAACTTACAAAGAACCTCGGATGAAAGGGGTGACCGCCTGGGCCATCAGATTTCAAGATAAGATGGGCAAATTTGTTACATCTTTCTGCTGACTCATGTTTTCAAACTCTCTTGAATTTACTCTCGTTGTTACTAGTGACTGACCATAAATAATATTGCTAACTTCTTTTTTCATACATAACCAAATATAGAAGTACATAACAGATGTCCAACTGATGTTTAATGTTCATCATTGGAATCTGCTTAATCTCATCTTTCAACATAAAGTATTTAAAATCTAAAAGAAAAATCAATTCTAATATTATTGTTATCGTACACATATAAAACAAATACTTGTATCGCCCCCCATTTATTGCACCTCTCAAATGGAATGCGGATAATAATAAATTACAATACTGCTTCAAAATTAAATAAAATGAATAAATAAGCTCAGAATATAGAACTATAACACTTGGTTTTGCTTCAATATCTGGAAGAGCTGGATCTTAACCTGCTTATCCACTTGTCCTCCTCTTTACTTAGAAAACTTGACAAATAAAGTATAATATTACAATCCCGTAAATAGTGAAAGTAAAACACGACAAAAGGACTTTCACTCGTGTGGGCGATAATTGGTGTAACTAAGGGATGACGTCTACTTCTGGAACATTCAGGAAACAGGAAGTGAAATATTCTCCTATTGTTTACTATCATTGCAATCGGCTTGATCTCCTCTTTTCAAATATGGTAATATCTCAAAATCAATATTTTGCGACTTATGACTCATTTTCCTAAAACGGATCTCAAATTGACATGGGATTCTGGGAACAAGGGACAAATGCTGATCTTCATCAGGACAAATCGACACCGGACCCCCTCATCAGCAGCCCTGCATGTTGGCTTATGCGTCAGATTTTCAGAAAATGCACAATCTACAGTTTTACACATCTATCAAATTCTGCTTAATTAGAGTGAAAATTGTTAAATACTAAGTATATCTGAGTGTATTACGTATTGTATTCATTCAATAAATCTGTCTGGTTATGTTGAACTGTATTTTAAACCTAATTTTCTTCTTAAATGTGGGTTATTTGAGAGGATTGGTGAAGGTGAATTATACATCTCCTGAAAATTTTGAGCTCCTTTCTTGTGTTTGATTTGTGAGCAACAGAGGGCAAGGAGTTGCATATTGATTTAGCCTCTGGCATATATAGTTGTGGATTTTTGTCAGAAGTAATATTGGCAATGAAATCAATTGTGGTGCTGAGTGTGGTGGTGCCGGGTCGGAGCGGTTAGCCCTGCTCTGTCCCGGCGCCATTAGCCAGTGACCCGAGCCCCCGGTCTAGTCGACCGGTTCTCCGGGTGCGGCCGGCCGGACTGGATTCGGGCTGGTTGTTCTACCTGTTGCAGGGATGGTTTACCACCAGATGTCGTGTGGGGGTTTTGTCTCTCTTATTTTAATATTTTACTGCTAGCCTATGTTTACGAGTTGATTTCTGTGTACAAATACCTTTTCTCTACTATAATTTTCTGTTCTTAACCCTCTCTTCTATGAAGTTGAGGTTACAATCTTTCACTGTGGTTGAGAGGTTTTTAGCTCAGTCGGCAATAAAGACTTACGCTAGCAAGGACATGGAGATCTGTGTTGTTTATTTGTTGTTATTTACCCAAATCGCCGTACAAGTGAATAGCAGACATTACACATTAGCAATATTAGCAGCTTCAATTCCAGAATATAAACGGCCCTCATGCGTTAATTTTTCAAGGGATTTAGTGCCTTTAGAGGAAGATTTGGTTGGAAAAATCGAAGAAATATGCTCCCAGAATGTTCTCCCATTAGTGGAATATAATCTTGTCATCTCTGGAGTTGTTCAATGCTGTTCTGGTATGCTGATAACACTCTTAACTTTGTTACCATGTATGATAGGTAGTAACCAATAGCAGAAATTATTTGTACAAAATACTCAATTTAATAATAAGTAAAACAATTTGTCAAATGTAGGCATAAAGCCAATCCACCATTTTAAGTTAAACGGACTAGCCAGAAGATCTACTCGCATAAGCGTTTAGAGGTCCAAGCCCTTTTCATTGATGTAACTGTATTGATTTGTGTGAATACAAAAATTCTTATATATATATATGTTTCTCTCATAGAGGCAATTATTCGACTTTTCTTTTTTTTCTTTTTTTTATTCGACTTTTCAAGATTTTTCTTTGAGCTTTCACAGCCATCCAGTCATCAACATTAGCCGATCTCTAGGCAACAGCGAACAGTCGATTTTTACCTCTTTTTTTGGATAAAGATCATTCAAAATGGTTAGGTACTTATTACTGAGACCATCCCAGAATCGATCAACGTCTATGTCATCCGGAGTCACCACTGGTAAACCTTGATTAACCTTGATTAACCTTGATTAACCTTGATTAACCTTGAATAAAAGGTCTTATATGAAGGGAAAGATGGAAGTATGAAGATAAAAAGTGAAGAATAGTGTGTAATGATGATGTTGTTATATAAACTGCTATTCATAATATGCTGGTGCATATTAACACTTGCTATATAACAAGTATAAAAACTCAAGCTAGTAAGACTTGTATGAAAACTTAGAATATATAATGGAAGTTTGTAACATTGTATAAAAGTAAAAAGAAGATACCAAGAAGGCATTGTATTGTTTAATGGAACAGGCACATTATATCTGATTTTTAATCAAAATGTATTTATTTGCATGTTTATGTAAGGATATTATAGTAGAGATGTATTTAGGGCCTTCTTGGAAGAGCTGGGAAATCCCAGAAGGTCGTAGCCAATTTCCACTTATGTAATTGTATTTAAAAATGGAAATACAAATATTTATATATATTAACCTTTATTAACCTTTATTAACCTTTATTAACCTTTATTAACCTTTATTAACCTTTATTAACCTTTATTAACCTTTATTAACCTTTATTAACCTTTATTAACCTTTATTAACCTTTATTAATCTTTATTAACCTTTATTAACCTTTATTAACCTTTATTAACCTTTATTAATCTTTATTAACCTTTATTAACCTTTATTAACCTTTATTAACCTTTATTAACCTTTATTAACCTTGATAAATCTTGATTAACTGTAGCAATTTCATGCTGAATGTTTTCTATTATTCAGTCTTCGAGTCAAACTTCTAGTAATAGTTTTTCTTGCATCTGTTTTAGAGAATGATTTAAATCGACTCTTTTTTACCCCCACATGCTTGATAGCATAATATCCAGATCCAGAAAATGACCCGCACAAGGAGTATAGGGAGCGTTTTACCAGGTTAGTTTAGTTAAATAATTATTATGTTTGTTATCAACCCCCCCCCCCCTCCTCCCCACACCCTCTCTCTACCTGCTCCCCACGGTCGTGACCGATGCCACGACCGTGGGGAAGTATGAGCCTAGTTGAGCGAGGCGCTGTGAGGTACCGCAGGGGTGCAGTAGTAGTAACGTGTGCAAAAAGAGGTCTCAACCCAGGTTAGCGCCAAATTTTATATTTAAAATAACAAGTTTCGTGTACCGTATAATCTATAAGTCCTCCCACAAAAGGCCTTCCTACCTAACACAAGTTTCATTTGAAACGATCAGCGGGTCGCCACTTACATGGGAAAACACTGAAAATTGAGCCAGAAATCCCGGTCGTCTCTTAGTGGGGAGTTGACACTGATGGCTGGGGTGACAGAAGGGATTTCCGAGAGGGGCTTTCCGCCCTCAAGAGGGCGGGTCGGTCACCGTTCGTCTAGCAACAAAGTGACTATCACTCATGTGCCAGATTTTCAGAAAATGTACAATTCAACTTCGTCAATCTTTTCAAAAAGTCCCAATTTCAGACGAAAATAAAGTTCAAATTCAGTTCATCCTAACCAAACAGATTGATAGAATCAAAACAATGCCGAATATTTTCAAATTTACCTAGTATTGACCAAATTTCAGCCTAATTTTGCAAAATGTACTAAATGTGTATAGCTGCCAATTGTACATTTTCTGAAAAATTCAGTGATTACTGCAGTAATTGATGGAAATCAGTCATAAAGTTTATCATACTGGAGTTGGGAGGATATATATACAGAACTACCCGGGCTTTCCCTTTTCTATCACTCTCCCTTCTCCCTTTTCACTCTCCCCTTTATGTCTCCCATCTTCCTCTCTATCTTCTTTCTCCATTCTCCCTTTCCATTCTGCCTCTCTCTCTCCCTTCTACCTGTCTCCCTCTCTTTCTACCCCCTCTCTCCCTCTCCCTTCTACCTGTCTCCCTCTCTCCCTCTCCATTCTCTCCCTCTCCCTTCTACCTGCCTCCCTCTCTTTCTTCCCTTCTCTCCCTCTCCCTTCTCTCCCTCTCCCTTCTACCTGTCTCCCTCTCTTTCTTCCCTTCTCTCCCTCTCCCTTCTCTCCCTCTCCCTTCTACCTGTCTCCCTCTCTTTCTTCCCTTCTCTCCCTCTCCCTTCTCTCCCTCTCCCTTCTCTCCCTCTCCCTTCTCTCCCTCTCCCTTCTCTCCCTTCTCTCCCTCTCCCTTCTCTCCCTCTCC